>SKCR01004640.1:0-26369 GCA_019454045.1 Zanthoxylum bungeanum | reverse complement strand
ATACAATTCTTTTCCTGTTTGATGATGACTCGTTTATAAATGCTTGCTTTGAGCATGCTTGATGTCCTCGTTGTCATTGTTTGACGGTCAAAATCGGAAACACCGAAATCATACGAAATAAAAGAATAAGGTATAAAAACGTGGTTCAATAAATCAAAGGTCTACGTCTATGAGTCAATTTTATTGATTGTGCAATCAGAAATCTCAAGAATTTACAATTCTCTCATAAATTTGGCTGAGTTTTTCGAAGGTATTTCCTCTCTTTACAATGGATTTTCTCCCTATTTATAGTGTTGGATGAGCGTTATAATGGCTAAAATATGATAATCGTTAGAGATGAACGTGGACGATAATTATCCCCGATTTATTACGATTTAATATCATCTTAAATTAGAGATAACTTTGGTGATATAGTTGTCTTAAGGTGGTTCTCTTCCCTTTATTAGAGTTTTCAAGGACGTTCTGAGCTTTATGAGGTCTTTGGGTCTTGTGAAACGGTCTGTGAGCACGGACCTTAAGAATATGCCTTTCAAGGTGTCCTGGTTCGCATGTGATGCATTCTGCGAACTCTATCTTGGAATGGGTTGAGCTCGTGGATGCTTCCGGTGAAGATTACGTTATGGGTGACTCCAACGAAGGTTGATGGTGGCTTCTCACGACCTGCGGGCTCAAATTGGTACCAGGCCTTGTGGGATGAACTCTTCCTTCATTGGGGTTCTTGTGCTAGTGAGCCTATTTTACCTGATTGGACCTATTTTGACTTTGAGCTCGTTTTTACCCATAACATTAGCCCCTCCAGCTTCTGGCACACTTTTAGCGTGGTGGAAGCTCGATGGTGCGATAAGCGAGCTCAAAGGTATACCGATCATAACGAGCTTCGATGTGTCAAATACATTATAGGTCATCATATGGGTGACAATTTTCAAGCACATCGCACATCGCTTCAGGTGGAGACAACTATACAGTGCGTCGCATGTCGCTACAAGTGGAGACATCTGTCTTATTGCATTTAATGCATTGGGCTGTCACCAACACTTCACATTGTACGAGAGGGCGCGTCTACAAAACTCTCTAACCGTTGATCTTTGAAGACGGTTCATCATCCAAATCTAACAGTTAGAGCAAGCTCCCATGTAAGAAAGGTTCTTTGCCTCACAAGCCACTTTTGCGTCCTCTCTCAATTTAAATCTCTCAAAACATAAGCCATTCTTCTTCAAGTTTTCTCGTCACCACCATTCACTGATCCGGTCACCGTTGAAAGTACTCCATCGGTCAACAATCATCATTAGTGTTCCAGACCATTTCTTATTTACTATGATTTGTTATTTTTGTGTTTGTTGATGATATTATGCCTGCATTGTATTATTTGAATATGATTCTTTCTTTGTGTTCTTGACTAAGTTCACAAGAAATAAGATTTTTGATCCTTAGGGTAGTGTTTAGGGAATCGAGTTAGTGTTTTTGGGTTTCAGATGGCCTAGTGATGTCTTTTGACTTCGTAGGTAGACATGCACACAGTTGCAGTTCGAAATCGTAACCGAACCGTTGACCGATCGTCAACCAAACCGTTGACCAGTCAACCAAACCAGGAATTATAATCGAACTGGGCTCGTCCGATTCGGTTACGGTTGAGTCAAATCCCGACCGTCGATTTGGACGGTTCAAACTGTAACTGTCACGAACCCATCCTTAGAGCGGGCCCAACCCTAGAAAGGGGTTCGCGAACTTCTTTAACTCGAGCATTCTATATGTCATACAAGTCAAACAAATATGCCCAAATAGTACATCTTAAATTATAAATTTAGCAAGTCATTGAATATCTCTCCAATAATTGGTTTACAGCACAAATCTTAAAAATATACAAATGATGACTTAAATGTCTGGACCAACCCAAAGAAAATATATGTGGCACGTGGATCAAAATCTAGTATCGCTACTGTTGTGCTGGCGGACTACCTAGAATGTTTGGGAAAATGGGAGTGAGCTTAAAGAGCTCAACAAGTAAATCACTCATACTCTGAACTCACCAATATATATATATATATATATAATGTGAAAATAGCATATACTATAATATCATCTCAAGCAATCATCCCACAACAATACAAACATCCATCAAACATGGTTGCTAATCCGGGTCCAGTATAATAGTGGATTGAAACCAATGGGAGAGTCACTCTCATACTCCCAAGGTTTCCCGCCATATCATCTCGCAAAATATGTGTGAGTGGGTTAAAATCAATGAGAGATTCCCTCTCATACTCCCAAGATTTTTTACCATATTATCTCACAAAATATCTCATCTCATCTCCGACAACTATTATACAAAACCTGACAGCATAACATAACAACACACATCATCCAATATAATCACACCTCACATCCAATCCATCAATCCCATCTCAACAATCATGAATTCATATTTCTCATGCTTTCAATTAATCAATGTTTATATCTCCACAATATATATATATTATATATATATATATATATATATATATATATATATATATATATATATATTGCCCGTGCCTACGGCACATTGTTATAGAATTTATAGAGAGATTAAGATTTTGTTATTTAATTTATTTGTTAATTTTCAGAGATATTTTATAATGAAATTATTTTATTTTTTAATTAAATGATTTTATTCTTTAATTTATTTGGTAGTTTTCATTTTCCATTAATAAATAATTTTATGCTTTAATTTATTGGGTAGTTTTCATTTTCCATTTTTATAGAGATTCTATAATGCAAGGACTCTTTATCAGCCATTAGATTTTAATGAAATGATCCGAAGACGTCAATTAGCCACATAAAGATAACATTTGGATACATTATCTCTGCTTAATCTAACCATTGGTTATCTTCTCTTGTCCTCTCACATATTGTGCTTATAATATATATATATATTAGATATATATATATATATTATAATATATATATAATAGTTATAATATATCAATGCATATAAGTATATGGACTTTCACAACAATCATCAATCAACAAACAATTATGTTAAGGGAATCATCATGCATTTGTACTACCTCTATCCACGCAAAAGTCCTTAATATGCCTATATCCTCGCTAAGAATCTGAAAAATGTAAAATTACGATCATGTCCCTCATTTTTCTAAAATTACGATTTTACCCCTAACTTTCTAAATTTCCATTTTAGCCCCTAAACTTTTCTGATAGATATGTCCGAATAGTCTAAAACTCTTAAATATTACTTATTAACCCTGAAAACAGAATTTAAAGAATTACCCTCTAAATCATGCAAATATACAATTAAGTCTAAAATTTTCAAATTCTAATCATTTACACCCCAAAAGGTAATAATCACGTACTGAGCTCCAACGACCTCCAAATCTCTCAACGAAGGAGCCGCTGGTCAGCAAACATCTCAAGGATCACAACGATGGTGGTGGTAGGGGATGAAACACGGCGGTTATCGACGGTCGGTTAAACACCGATAACTACCGTATTTTGCTCGTTTCTCAACAACCAAATGTCCGATTTGGGCAAATGAAGTGTCCAACTTACGTATCTCGACGAGGGGAAGATTCTGGTATGGGAGGTGTCGTTCATGTACGGCGGCGCGTGGAGTGCGTGGCAACAGCAGCAGGCGGTGCGTGGGACGCATGCATGCGCGTGGCTAGGAATCACGGCGGCGGTCCATCGGCGTTGGATTCGTCTCGTCAAGGGGATTCTCCAGATGTGGTCATTTTCCGGAAATGGAGATCGGACGACATCGAAAATTCCATTCTCTTCTGTTCACAAATTTTCTTCTCTATGAATGCTCCCTAAATTGCTTTCGGTTTCTCTCTCTAAAACTCTCTAAAATGCTCACAATGCGCTTTGGAAAAAATAATCAAGGCAGCCTAACTCTCTCACTCTCATGGAATTTAAAAGAAAAATAAAGGTTTGATGGATGAGATTGGTTGTTAGTAGAGTTGGGGGTGTGTGTGTGTTGTTTCTAATGGTCATTAGGAGACATGATGATGATGATAATTGAGTGTGGTTGGAAGTTAAAAGCAAAGAGACAAATGTGGTTATGATAAAAACTTTCATTATTGAAAAAAATAATGCATGATGTTACAATCTACCCTCCTTACAAAAATTCTGTCCTCGAAATTTCTCAATCCTCAAACAGATCTGGGTATTTTTCTCTCATATCATGTTTCACTTCCCAAGTCACCTCATGAATGTGATGATTAGACCACATGATCTTTAAAAGAGGAATATGTCTGGATCTCAACTCTTGAACCTTTCGATCTACGATCTTCACAGACATTTCTTCATAAGTCAGTTTCTCGCTCAACTCCACCGGTTGACTCTCTAAAATGTGAGAAGGGTCTGGTACATACTTTTTCAGCACAGATATATGAAACACTTTATGAATTCTTTCCAAATCTGGTGGCAATACCAGACAATATGCCATTTTTCCCACTCTTTCCAAAATCTCAAAAGGACCAATATAACGCGGTGTCAACTTTCCCTTCCAGCCAAATCTCAAAACTCACTTCCAATGAGAGACTTTCAAAAAGACTTTATCCTCCACTTGGAACTCAAGGTATTTCCTCCTTCTGTCGGCATAAATTGGTAGATATGATTCTCTCTGATGTCATATCTACCAAGTCCGAGCCATGAATCTGTCTATCTCCAACCTCACCCCAATAAACAGGGGTCCCACATCTCCTCCCATACAAAGCCTCAAACGGAGCCATGCCGATACTAGCCTGAAAGCTATTGTTGTAGGCAAACTCGATCAAATGCAAATGTTCATCCCAACTCCCAGTGAATGTCAAAACACACGATCTCAGCAAATCTTTTAACGTCTGAATAGTCCGCTCTGATTGGCCGTCGGTCTAAGGGTGGAATACAGTACTCATAGAAATCTTTGATCTCATGGACTTCTGGAAACTGCAAAAAATGAGAAGTAAATCTGGCATCTCTATCTGATACAATCGATAATGGTACACCATGTAATCGTACAATCTGCTCCACATATAATTTAGCTAGTTTCTCTGGTCCCCATGTAATTCGAATCGGTAGAAAATGAGTAGATTTAGAGAATCGATCCACTATTATCCAAATTGCATCATAACACTTCTGTGTCCTCGGCAACCCTACTACAAAATCCATTACAATATTCTCCCATGGCCACTCAGGTATAGGTAGAGACTGGAGTAATCTGGCTGGATGTTGACGCTTTACTTTAACCTGCTGACAAACCAAAAATCGAGATACAAACTCTGAAATCTCTTTCTTTATTCCCGGCCACCAATAAGTCTTCTTCAGATTTTGATACATCTTGGTGCTCCATGATGCATATTATAAGGAGCATGAGGGAGAGAAAAAAGAGAGAGTGAGTTGTGTGATGGTTGTCCAAAAATGTGTATCTAATACCACTTTTTATTTTCAAAAAATCAATTAATTGATTTCCAAAATCAAAAAACAAATACCAATCATTTTAATATATTAAATGTCTATCATGCCATCACACTTGAGTGTAATACACTCCACCATCAACTTCCATCAAGTACCTTCACTCAATCAATCAAGTGACAAGTTGTCACATCACTCAAAGTGACTAATGATTTGACGCTTGATGCGACTAATGATTTGACGATTGATTTGACTTGCGTGCCGCACTCGAATTCGAAATGCGAATGCGCTCGCAAATAATCCCGGGCTCGGGTTCGCTAATTCCAAATTAACGAATTTTCCGTCACGACGTAATTAAATGATTACGCCTAGCGAAATCACTATTCATGTCGCTAACGAATTAATTCTAAATTAACTTGTTCGCCCGAATTAAAATCTAATTTTAATTCCGCGTCGAAATCCAATTTCGTATAATATATCGAATATATTTTTTATCGATTAATTCCAAATAATCGTTATCTCTCTTTAATTGATATTTTATCCCAGATAAAATATATCCGTAATTAATCCCAGATTAATTTTCTCTCTCATCTAATTAATCCCAGATTAATAAAAGTGCGAGTCATACGTCATCGGTGAATCTTCGGGAAGCGACCCATGAGATCCCCAGATATGTTGGCAGTAAATTCGATCGTCGGACTATCCGAACACGTAAGTACCTAGTACTACATTTTTACCGATTTACAAGACAAGGTTGGCTTCTAGCAAAGCGCCATGCCTACCCAATTCTCCAGAAATATCCTTACAGGAATATAAGGATCTATATCAGGCGTAGTATACGTAGTATTGCATATTTCGATCCAGTATCGGATGATCACGTGTTAGGCCTGGGGCTGGAATTATGTCTGCCCCGTACGAAGCACATGTCAGATGTCTGGTAACCAGTCTCTATAATCGGATATACATGACCTTGTCATAATATCCCGATAGCTGCAGCATATAAGAGAACCAGTTCCGTATCCTACGTGACCATCATCTCCATATGACTGGAGTGATACTTTCGTCTTGACATCACACCCAACACACTACGATTCTCAATATACCCAGCAGAGGCATACACAGAACCTGTTAAAGCCTTGGACGACCAAAACCAAAGTATATTGATTGTCGCAAGTATTCGCGGTGCAAGTCTCAGGTTAAGACCAAATACACCTACCCTGATTTCGGACTTCCATAGACACATAGTCATACTACCAATGGAATTCCGAGGGGGTCTATCCAGAGCGAAACTATTTCCCGTACCATCGGTAAAACACAACCTCCTATTACACTTGCATGAGTATCCTATACCCAATTATATGAGAACTATGTCGTTATGCCCTCACAACGCGCACAAGTGTAATACTAGTCTTTTACGCATTATCGATGTCCAATTGACCGGCGTAAACACACACGTATAACGCAAGCGCACGTATCGTTCAAGTAGTATAAAAATATCGATCCCACGGGGACTTAATATCTAATCTATTAATTTTATGAGGTCAAATGATTACTAGTATCTAACAGGTTGTTTGATTGATTTGAAATGGTAACGATTCTAAATTTAAAAACAAGTAAATAAAATTGTTCGAAAGTAGGTTTTAAGAAAATTCAATATTAAAAACTATATAGGGTTGTGATTTCTTCCAATATCATTTTAAAGATGAAGTGGTTATCTTAAAGTTGGGTAATATATTGATTTATTAACCTGGAACACTAAATTATGTGTAAGCCTCTGTCGATGGTCAGACACAAATACCCAGTTTAACCCAATTGAACCATATGTCTATTGGACAGTTATGACCCATAGCGTCACTATTTGTACAGATCATGGTGTTGTTGTACAAATTAACTATGTGACAAGGAGATTGCACTCTTATCATTTGTGATTAGATCACCTAGATGTATAGATGATAGGAGGTCCCTATGATTAGTTCCTGGATTGAGATGATATGAGACAGTATCGGTCCTCGAAGGATTAATCATTAAATATCTCTAGTCGTAGTATTATCGAGATTGGACATCGATAATGCGGAATAGACTAGTATTATACTTGTGCGCGTTATGTGAGATCATAACGACATAGTTCTCATATATTTGGGTATAGGATACTCATGCAAGTGTAATAGGAGGTTGTGTTTTACCGATGGTACGGAAAACAACTTCGCTCTGGATAGACCCCTCGGAATTCCATTGGTAGTATGACTATGTGTCTATGGAAGTCCGATATCAGGGTAGGTGTATTTGGTCTTAACCTGAGACTTGCATCGCTAATACTTGCGATAATCAATATGCTTTGGTTTTGGTCGTCCAGGGCTTTAACTGGTTATGTGTACGCATCTGCTGGGTATATCGAGAATTGTAGTGTATTGGGTATTTGGGTGTGATGTCAAGACGGAAGTATCACTCCAGTCATAGTGGAGATGATGTCACGTAGGATACGGTACTAGTGCTCTTAAGTACTGCAGTCATCAGGATATTATGACTAGGTCATGTATGTCCGATTATAGAGACTAGTTACCAGACATCCGACATGTGCTTCGTACGGGGCAGACACATTCCAGCCTCAGGCCTAGCACGTGACAATCCGATACTGGATCGCAATACGCAATACTAAGTATACTACGCCTGACATAGATTATGTATTCCAGTAAGAATATTTCTGGAGAATTGGGTAGGCACGGTGCTTTGCTAGAAGCCAACCATGTCTTGTAAATCGGTAAGCACGCGGTACGAGGTACGCACGTATTCGGATAATCCGATGACCGTATTTACTGCCAACATATCCAGGGATCTTTTGGGTCGCTTCCCAAAGATTCACCGATGACAGTTGATTTAATTAAGAGAGAGAATTAATCTGGGATTAATTAAGATAGAGAAAATTAATCTGGGATAATTGAGGTATTATTTAATCTGGGATTAAATGTGTTCGGAAGAGAGAACGAGATTAATTTGGAATTAATCGGTAAAATAAATTTAATAGTTAAATTTGATTTTTCTATTTAATTTATTCGTATGGGCTAAAATTAATATATCGGATATATTAATATAAATTGGATTTCATTACGAAATTAAAGTTGGACTTTAATGCGAACGAGTGAATTAATTTAGAATTAATTCGTAAACGACGTTCGTAATATATTTGCGAGGCATCGTTATTTAATTAAATTAGATTAACTATTTAACGACGAAAGTTCGTTTAATCGGATTAAACGGATCCGAGCCGCGGTAAATGTTCGTAGAGCATTTTGAATTTTGAATTCAAGATGGTGGGGCCCACTTCACACATGTCACACATGTGAAGTGGTGGTTGGAAAGTGGTTGGCATTTATGCCAAAACCATTTACTTTCCAACTACTTGGTTTAGGTGAAACCAAAACCCCAACTACATGGTTTTGGTGAAAAGGGTAAAAACCCTTTAACAAAACCCTAGCTCTCTCTCTTCACACTTGTGTAATACAACACTTGGAACAAAATGGAAACCCTAATACACAAAATGGGCGTGAGCTTCATCAAGCAAATAGGCGTGAACTATGGCCTCCCTCTCTTTGATTTTGTGGCAAAATCAACAAAGCTAGCACTTGGAGAAATCAACAAAGGTGATAGGGAAACAACTTCAAAAGCTTGGAATCAACAAAGGAAGGATCTTGGAGATCTTCAACTCAAAGCTTGGAATCAACAAAGGAAGCATCTTGGATCTTGGATTATCTTCTCAAAATTTTAAAGCTCAAATCCATTCAATGTAAGTAATTCCGCAACTTGTTTTGAATTTATGAACATGTTTTCATGCTTATTAGATCCTTGGAATGTTCTAGGAACACTAACAATGGTATCAAGAGCCAATTTTAAGCATGAAAATTTTAGGGTTCATGAGACTAAAATTTGGGGCTTTTGTGTTTTGAGCATGATTTCTTCAAATTGATGGTTTGAGCATGCTTAGATTATGTTAACTTAGAGTTGTGCATGATTAGATTTGAGATAAATTGATTGGATCAAAATCTAAAAAATTATTAGCTTGGCCGAATTTCACTGTACAGTGGACTGCAATGTTTTTTATTTTTTGTAACATGAAATAATGTGTTTAAATGCATGTTTAAATGTTGATTGTTGGTTTGATTGGATTGGAATCAAAGTCAATAAAGTTTATGTTAAAATCAAAGAGCATGTTGAGCATGAAATGATGAATTTAGGATTCAATTTGTGTTGAGCATGAAATGATGTATTTTGGCTTCAATTTGTGTTGAGCATGAATTGATGGATTAAGCATGATTAATTAAGTTAATTGGTATTTTGGAAATATTGAGTTTAATTAATTAATCATGACTAATACACTTTAATTAAAATAATTGTGATATTAGAATATTATAATTATGTTAATAAGCCTTTAATTATGTATTGGGCTAAAAGTGTGTATTTTGGCTTAATGGGCTTGGTTTGACTAAGTTTGGTTTTGGACTTTTGGATTGGATCCAATTGGGCCCAAAATCAATTCCATAAAGTCCAAATACATCACTGGCCCTTAAAGAATTTAATTGGGCCTAATGGGCCTAAATTGATTTGTTGGCAATAGGGTGATTCCTATCGGGCCTTGGCATTTTGGGTTTGATCCATTATGGCCAAAGCCCATGCTTTAAGAATCAATTAAAAGCCCATTGGACTTTAATTGAAATGACATTGGATGTTATTGGGCCTTTGAGACCCATTAAGATTGGATTTGGAATCCAAGTCCTTAAGGCTTATAAGTAAGTGTATATATATTTAATTTGGAATTAAATTGGAATTAGTATTGAATACAAATAAATTGGATTTAAAGTTGTAGTTCAATATAATTCAAGAATACTTACTTTGAGTATTTATTCTTAAACGAGTTTGACTCACGCAAATCAAATCGTTGTATGAACATTGTATGGTCATTAATTCAAAGATTAATTAATTGGATTAGATTGATTGAATAACATGATTTGTATGAATACATGAATGTGTTGTATGAATAATGTATATCGGATGGATATTAGAAGGGCAAGGGCAGTTTTGGAAATTGTTGTAATAAGTTTAGAATTTATTAAATTGGACCTACGTGTCCAGCCTTTTATCTCATTTCTCATTGCATTTCTCTTCTCACCTATTCCCCTCAATGTAAATGAGGTTTCTTTATTGTATTTTGTAATTGGGTAGAAGTTAGAATAGTTCTAGCCGGGGAGAGGAAAGTGAGTGATTTGTTCTAGGAACAATTTGTGACATATCCATCCGTATATCATTATTAATTTATTTATTTGTACGCGCTTTATTATGTATTTACAATGCATGTTTAAGGGTGTATGATGATGAGACCTAATCAAAGATAATAAATTGGTTGCCAATTTGCACGCGAAAAACCCTCAAACAATATTAAGCGTTTTTCCTTCCGTTGAGTGATTCTTACTTGCGAATCTTGAACTAGTAGGGTATACGGATTCTGACTTTGCTGGTTGTTCAAATGATAGGAAATCTACCTCATGATATGTGTTTATGATAGCAGGTGGAACTATATCTTAGAAAAGTATCAAGCAAACATTAGTAATTTCTTCCACAATACAGACTGAGTTTGTAGCATGTTTTGGTTCAGCGTTACAAGCTGTTTGGCTACAAAATCTCATTATAGAAATGTCAATTGTTGACTCAATTTCTAGACCTATAATGTTATATTGTGATAATCTTTCGGTTGTATTATTTGCGAAAAATAATACGAATATCACTAGGTCAAAGCATATGGAGGTCAAATACTTGACAATAAAAGAGCTAGTAAATAAAGATGACGTTACAGTATAGCATATATGTACATATGATATTATTGTCGATCCTTTCATCAAGGATATTCGACCCATTATTTATGCAAAACATGTTGTTTTTATGGGTTTGGCGAAGTCTTTTGACACCCTAGGTTAGTGGGAGGCATCATTGCTCTATGTTATTTTTTTTGTACGTTTGTACATGTATTTTGGATATTTTGCAATGATTATCTATAAAAGGTGCATCTTCATTGGAATATATTAATGTTTATTTTTTGATATATCATTATGTAAAGTCTTATGATGGGTGTCAATCATAAGAATTGGCTTGTGACATAAAGTTAAGAAACATTGTTGGTTTGTATTGTAACACATAAAGTTTATCTCGAGATAATAAAAAAATAAAGTTAAGAAACATTGTTGGTTTGTATTGTAACACATAAAGTTTATCTCGAGATAATAAAAAAATAAATAAGTTAAGGCACACATGCTTATTATCTAAGTCTTGATTTCTCATGCGTGCCTGGGCTGCATAAAGCAGAGAATTGGTGACCGATAAGAGAAAATAACACATGAATTTTAGATCATAAAGTGAGTGCTATTATATTTTACTATTTTATCACACGGTGTTCATGTCGATAAGATTGTTTGATATACGTGACCATGGAAGGTATTATGTTGCATTATAATGTAGCTACCACCATGATTCTATATCTATGATCTTATTGGATGGAATAGTAAACTAGAGTTGTTTCTGAATCAATTTTGGATCCATAAAGTAATCTTGGCATTAAAACATTCACAATTGGTATCGCTCAAGTGATAGAATGTTAGCATATTTTGTAATATTCTAATAATAAAGTGGGCTTCCATCAATTATAAGATAAGTTTTAATAAAGCGCTAAGATAATTGATTTGTAATAGAAACTATGAAGCCCAATTCTCTAATCTAATAAAGTGGACTGAACTCTGTATTAATTTATATGTGGAAATTAGAGTGGGCTTTGGAGAGGTTATGAGTTTTTGATGGGTGAGCCCATTACATTTCGTAAATAAGTGAGCTAAAGTGTCATTCTCACTCCCCTATAATAGCTTGCTCTATAAGCTTCCTTTATTTATACAAATATACACGCTTTTCTCTCTCAATTATTATGATGGTCATTATTAAAAATAAAGCATGTGATAAGTTTTAATTAAACTTTCATTATTGAGATATGATGTGAGCATGAGGATAACCTTCATGATCTCATTCTCAATTATGGAGATAATCATTCACGTGAAGAAGTATAAAGTTATTAGCTTTTATGAATCATTATAAAGAGAGAGAGAGAAACATAAAAATGTGTACGATTAAAAAAGCTTATGAAAGAAAACTTAATACGAAGATTAAGTTTCTCACCATCAAGAAAAGGGGAGGAGATGATGATCTCCTCAGTGAAAATAATCAACAGATCTATCAAATTTTCCGTTGCATCTATGGATTTTAAATCATGTATACACTTCGAATCATCTGAATAATTCTTGTTTTTGTGTTCTAAGCTCTTGTGATAAGGATATTGTACTAAGAAATTCTAACATCTTTGCAGTGGACAGAAAAGTTAGTAAACAATCATACATTGTTTTAAGGAGGCTTGATGTTTCTTTTTTGTTGCAAGTTTCCGTGGCATTTCAGTACTGAGCTGCTGCTAAAACTTAGTCAATGCAAGCTTCTTTGGCCGTTCACTGATTGAAAATTCTGTTATATGTTTGTTAAGTTGAATTAGGAAACAATATCGTAGTGTGTTTAAAATTCTGATATTACCTCTGAGAATTTGAGTTGCTTATAGCACCTTATTAATGCTAACGTTTTTCCGGTACGCAACGGGAGCCGGGTCAAAGGGGAAAAAATGCAAGGCAACGAATCTGTGATAAGTTATTTAACTCTATCATATTGGAACCCAACCGTCAAACTAACTGACCCGGACTTGAACGGAGTAGGTAAAACCCCCAGCGTCCCACACTCTTATAAGAAATGCACTTTTTAGACTCGAACTCAGGACCCTGACAACCAAATCATAATAAAGTTCTTTTCATATATGGGTGTGTATGAAATTTTTGTGCGGATAGACGAGAAAATACCATCATAAAATCAGTAAAAAAAAAATTACAAAAACAAATGTCTGCACTCTCTTTCTCCTCACTTTCTATTAACTGGGTAACTCTCTCGGTTTCACTTGCATTCAAGAATAAACCCACCATCTGTGACTAAACATATGGTACTGACAGATATTGTCTGAGTTGTAGGCTTGTAGCAAAGATGTTAATATGAAAAAATAACCTTAAAATAGGATGAAGATGCAGCCTATAACATGATTGTTGAAGGTATTCCATGGCTGGGGAAAAACAAGCAGAATAAAGGAGTAGCAACAAGAGCACAACCAACCGTTTTTGGGTTAAAATTTTGCAGTACCCTACTTTATATACAAGGCTAAGTTTTCTACGGTTTCCAGAAATGAAACTCAAACCCCTATGTCACAGAATGGTCACAAAGCATACAGAAACACGCAGTTTGTTTTCCCGGTCGGATGGATAACAATGTTTAGTATAAACCTCCTAGATAGAGACGCCTTTGGCATTTGCCTCAAGAACTAAAGAACATTGAATAAGAAACACTCATCAATTGCAATGATTCAAAGACAAACCTTTCTTATTATATACATAACTACACACATCAAAAGAAGATTGGCAAGCCTGCTCTGTTAATCACAAACCAATCTTGCGTCTCATACACTTTGAATCATTGATCGAGAACTAGTTGAGACAGCAGAAATTTCATATAAAAATAATAACAAACATAGAGTAAAGGCACATCATCCATCTCTTAATGCAAAGCCTATTTTGTTTAAGGTGATGAATAATTATGATAAAAGGTCACGAAGAGACAACTGAGGCAACAGTCTAATGATCACATATGAGATGGAATCACATCAAAAAAGGCATTTTGTTCACCTGATCGTTTTTGTTATTAAACATAGAAGGCCACAATATATCAGTCCAACACCCCATTAGGTCTTTCTTATATATAATTCATAAAAAAAAAATTGCCCGACTCAAAACCGGAATGCTCCAAACAGAAAAGCAAACAACTGCAACTGCATTTTAAGAAAGTAATTCACTCCAGTTTCACCTCTCTCTTAGGGGGATCCAATTGCAAATAGGTGTATGGCTCTGTTGGTTCCTCCCTGCACAATCACAGACATTGTTCACATACATGTGAGAGAAATAGATATTTATAGATTCAACTGATGCATCTCACGAATCACGATGCAAAGGAGAATACGAGCTTAAGAAGATAAGATTCAGGCCAATGAAGTAACCAGAAATCCAATCTATCAATTCTATTACTAGAATCTACAGCTAATGTTGAAAATCAAGATAAATTAATCGAATTTATGCCTACACAAGTATATTAAAGAGTGCGTTACCCTGGTTTCGATCGCATGCACCGCCAAAAGAGCTTAAAGGGCCCTGGAACCGTTTTAAATGGATTTCCCTCAAAACAAGCCTACATAACACACATACAGCTACAAATAAGATTTAGGAACTTAATCTCAGAACTAATTATCAAATGGCAAACCCCACCCCCCACCTCCACATGGTACTAAGCTTTATATTGGACGCAAATATTTGAACCCAATTGAAAAAAAAAAAACAATTATGGGTATTGGTTTACACAGAAATTGGAACAATTAAACAACAAATATATATATATATTCTATATGTACATATTGCATTTGAATGGATATTGAACAAAAGAGAAAAAAAAAAGGGCATTACTTGGATGACATCTTCAGCTCGATCGTTGCATCTGTGAGCCTTTGGCTGACGATGCTCGCCCTCTGGGGTTCCCCATGGGCTCTCTCTCCTCGGCACTGGCCTTGTCTCGCTCATCCTCCTCCTGTGCAACAGTGAGTTATCGCGACTCTACTCAACCGATTGCGGTCATATCCAAGATACTACGTCGTTTTGTCTTCAGAACTGTTTTATAACGAGAGGCATTTCCTTTTTAAGTTTTAACCCAAAGATCGACGAGATCCAAAAGTTTAATTTATTACACTTATGTTAAGAAGTTATGAAAATATTCGTAGCTCTTTTTTACTTATAAACTGTTTTGTGACATATTCAAAAAATAGTTCTTTATTCCCAAGTATAAGAGTGTCGAAGTAATAAAATAACTCAGTAAGTCCGGGGTCGATCCACTGAAAATAAATTTAGTAAAACAAAATAAAAATTCGAGTGAAATAAAAATATTCGATTTGTTTAAAGTGATGAAAATTTTTAAATTGAACTGCTACAATAAATTAAAATATTGAGGCTAACAGATCCGCTCTTAATATTTCAACAACTATGCAAGTCGAGGTAATTACATACGTGTAATCCATCCGTCACAGGCTATCATATTATACCGGAGATATAAATGAGAACGTCAAATCCCTGAAGTATAATATAATCGACTTATTAATTTGCGATCTTTCTATAACACTAAGAACTCGCTTCCGCAGTGTAGCATGATTTTAACATATCACAAACACACCCAACAAACAAGCGGATGTCTGATCTAAATAGATCGGTGACGTGACTGCCATCAAAGTGTGGAGGATAACTCATATATCCATAATGGTATCTCAAATCGAAGGACCACTATGATAGTCGACTCGAGAAGATTCATGTTGACGTTGGTGTGCCATCTATTAGGAAATCTTCGGTAAGCTATTCAGTGTTTATCAAATAAATATCTATACATTTATACGAGTCTCCCGAGACTCATGATTTATTGGGATAAACCATCAGACCAAGCCTCGATATGCGACATATACTGGTCTCAGCGGATTTTACTAACCAACCCGTGTTAGTAAATCTTGGCCATGAACTTTATTTAAAAATATACAACTTATAATGACACTTCCCAATATCACAAATTATATTGTAACTACAACTTATATATATATATATATGTGTGTGTGTACAGATTGCATTTGAATGGATATTAAACAAAAGAAAAAAGGGGTATTACTTGGATAACATCGTCAGCTCGATCGTTGCATATGTGAGCCTTTGGCTGACGATACTTGCCTTCCGGGGTTCCCCATGGGCTTTCTCTCCTCGGCACTGGCCTTGTCTCGCTCATTCTCTTTATGTGCAACAGTGAGTTATCGCGACTCTATCAACCGACCGAACCGAGTTGTAGTCGTATCCAAGATACTACGTCGTTTTGTATTCCGAACTGTTTTATAACGAGAGGCATTTTCTTTTTAAGTTTTAACTCAAAGAAAAGATCGACAAGACCCAAAAGTTTAATTTATTACACTTATGTTAAAAATTTATGAAAATATTCATAGCACTTTTTTACTTATAAACTGTTATGCTATGGTGGACCCATATAAGAGGGGAAATATAACATCAATGAGTCAATTATATGACAGATTCATAAGGAGAAAAAATATTTCTTTCTTATTAAAAATTGATTAATAATAGATATATGATAATAGACTCATATCAAATTCCTTCTTACGATTGTAGTAGAAATCCATTTCCTCTCACGAAACCACTTGCATCTTTTGAGTCAGTTTAAATTTTCTTCTTTCGAGCCTTATTTTATTCCTTCTTCGAGTAGTAGAAGGAGAATCAAGAGTTGAGGAAGAAAATAGATGTCATTGCCAGTCGAGCTCTCCCAATTGATCGTAACTATATCCATTCTGTTCTGGCTAGCAATGAGGGTTAAAATTTTAAATCCATACAACAATTGCATAACATAAAAGTCTACTACTAAACATAACTCAGAAAATTTACTTTGATAAGTAAAAATGATGTATTCAAATAACTGTGCTGATGAAACAAAAAAAAAAAATTATTTTTTATTATTTAGTAAAATGTTTTTATTTTGTAATGAATTGGTTTTTGTTTGTTTTTAATGTTTTTGTGCAAGTATTTATACACTTTTATAATATGTATCCTCCTGAGTTGGAGGAAATTTAATTAAGAGAGGAAATTGTGCTCCTCTTTCAATTGTGACCTATTGAACTGTAATTATCTAAAACTTTATCCTCTGATTGATTTTTGCCCTTAAAAAAAAATATAATAACATAAAAAGTGTGGGAAAAAAGAACACACACAGTCACACACACATCTACTGAAACGATGTCGTATCAAGCCTGTCTATCAAGGTCCCTGCGAGTGCGAGATCCCCTTTTCACTCTTTTACTCTTTTTACCGTGAGAAAAATAAAAAATGGGAACTTTCCTGAAGCTAATAGACGCAATACTCTTCGTATTCTTCGTCGTAATCGCAATCGCAGTGCCGTTGATCGACGCCCAGATGTGCCTCCCCATCAACTCCTTCCCATCATTCCTCATCGATCTAAAGCAACGCTACACCGATGAATACGGCGATTATTTACTAACCGAGAAGCCCCATTTCTTCGTCGGCATCATGTGGCTCCAGCTCCTCTTTCAGTGGCCACTCGCCCTTATCAATATCTTCGCAATTCTCACTTCTAAGTCCTGGGTTAACACCACTTGCTTAATCTACGGTTCCTCTGTTCTCACCTCCATGGTAGTAACCAACAAAAATTGAATTTTTATCTTCTTTACTGGAAAAGTTTCGATTTTTATTAATCGGGTCGATTTTGTAGGCGGCTGTAATGGCGGAGCTCATGGGATCGGGGAAGGGGAATGATAAGCTGATGATGATGTATTATCCGTTCGTGGGTCTTGGTGTTTTGGCGTTTTTGCGTGGGCTTGTGTCTCCAGCTTCTAAAACGGTGTCGTTGAATATTAGCAGGAGGCCTGTTTTGGGTAGAAAGAAGAAGGTTTGATTTATGATTTAATGTTTTGCTTTGCTTTGCTGTCTCTGTTTTAGAGAATTTGCTGTTTCGTTTTTGTGTCTTAACACAATTTTGCTTGATTTATTTTATGTTGTCTTTGTTTCCATTTCCATGGTAACAACTCTAATGACTGTTTTTTTTTTTTAAAATAACTCTGATTTTGTTATTTTACTAGGGACATGTTGTTGTTATTCTTTGATTTGGTTGAAATTAATGAGTTTTGTTAATAATCACACACAATTTTAATGTTGGTATGTTGTGATCCATTTATACCATATTTATCAAGTTTATGAAATTAGGATAGAGGTGATATGGAGACGTTAAATAGACAAAGTTTCCAAATAATACGGACTAATCCACAAAGATAGAATCTAATCTGAACAAAATTTTATAAATATAGAATTTTCATGATCCAACTCAAAATGACCATCCATGGTAAAATGTAAAAACAACAACATATCAAATATAGGCTCAATTCCTATAACCAAATATCAATCCACATAAGAAAGATATCTAAAACCTTAATCCACAATATTTCTCTACCGGTAGAAAATGATGATGAAACAGAGATTTATTAATCTTTAGACATCCTCTCATTCTAAGTCCGTTTTTGAGCTATACCCAGGGTTTATAACAATCACTATCAGAACTAACACTAAGCTTCTTGCATTCATGTTCTGTTGGGATTGATTGGATTAAGTATGCGATTAGTCGGTGGTTTACACCCTATTTTCAAATATGTTTGTACAATTAACCTATCAATTGAATTGGACTGTCTGATTTCAAAGTTTATGGATGGGGAAAAAAATCAATCTGCTTCAAATATGCATTTCTTGACTGTTGAAACAGGAAATGGAGATCAGCTGAAGAATTGCAATGTGTGAACTAGTCTACTGGGTGAACAAAATTATTAGTTTTTTTATATTAATTTATTTTGAAAAATAAATCATAATAATGATTAATGACATTAATATGTGGTATACTAGTAATTAGACAAACAATAAAAGGGTTGAGTCCTTAGTAAAATGTTAATTAAGCATAAAAAAAAGTGATTGCAGTGATGTTTGTGTGATTAAAGCTCATTACTATTTTCTAATCTAGCTAAAGTCCAAAGTCTTGGAAACTAAACAAAAAAAAAAGATCGAGAATCAATCTTCATTAAAAATGTTGGAACTACTACTATTCTACTAATAGAAGTTATAATAGCCGAAGCCCAATAACTAGCTAGATGCTATTTGCTTTGGGTACATTTTTTGGGCAACTTTGTAACAAAAAAAGAACCCAAACCATTATGCCTGGCCTGCATTCATTAACAGTGTGATTTGATTTTCCGTCTTTTTTTGTCAGGACAAAAAATCCAAGAATAAAATTGTGCCGTATGATAAGCATAATTTATTTATATTATTTTTTCTCCAGCCATATATATTTTATTAGTTACTTTTATTTATTTATTTAGTTAATTAAAAATATATATATATATATACCGAAAAAATAAATTAACTCTAATTAGATGGTAAATTAAATAGAGAAAGGAAATTAATATAACTTAATATAACTAAGAGTCACCAAAACAATAAAAGAGAGACTTGACAACATCCTGGGCATTATAAGGATAATGAGAATCCAGATCATTCCATCTAGATCAAAAATTCATTTTATATTCAGGATGCCTCACAATAACTTGCTTTTTAGGCATCAATGGATAGGGGTATTTTGCCCTATAATCTTTACTTTTATAACAATACTCCCAAGACTTAGCCATGTTAATAATATAAATACATGTATTATTTTACCAGCTTACCATGTTATCCATATAAGCAGTGCATCCAAAAGAACTCATGAAGTAGTAGCATTAATAGAAGATATGGATTATTGTAATAAGAATACACAGTTCATAGCTCAAAGTGAGCATAACATCTTTTCCATGAAGATGATAATTAGAAAAGAATTATTTCACTAAACTCTACCCATTAGAGTAAAAAAAAAAAAAAAAAAAAAAAAAAAAAAAAAAAAAAGAGAGCTATTTTTTGAAACTTGTTGAGATGGATAGAAAATATTTTTCAAAACAAGATCAGGATGAAGCAATGTCCCATCACTCAGTAGACACAGATACTGACAATCATGCAGACAACGTTCTTGATATAGACTAAAGAAAGGCTTTTGTAATAACACATTCATTGTTTACTTTCACTAATGGAGAACATTATCATAACCACCATTGTCTTTTTGTTTTTAACCTCAACACACTCATATTATCATCACCTATCATGTCTCCAAATAATCAAAAACAAACAAACAAACACACACACCTCTAACCCTACTAACAAATAATCCCATTCATCAAACCTTTGTTTTGTTTTAAATACCATTTAAGTTGAGAGAGTTAGGCTTCCTGGAAGAATTTCCAGAGAGCATTGTGAGCAATTTTAGAGAGAGACCGAGAGCAATTTCGGGAGTATTCATAGAGAGAGAGAATTTATGGACAGAGAGAGAAAATTTATGGACTTTTAGACGTCGTCCGATCTCCGTTTCCGGCAAGTGACCACATCTAGAGAATCCCCTCGACGAGATAAATCCAACGCCGCCGGACCGCCACCGAGATTCCCAGCCACGGCCCCACGCGCCGCCTGCTGCCGTCGCCACGCGCTCCACACGTCGTCGTGCGTGTTCGACACCTCCCAGACCAGAATATTTCCCTCGTCGAGATGCGCAAGTTGGACACTTCGTTTGCCCAAATCGGACCTTCGGTTGTTGAGAAATAAGCAAAATACGGTAGTTATTGGTGTTTAAACGATCGTCAATAACCGCCGTGTTTCAGCCCCTACCACCACCATCACCGTGATCCTTGAGATGTTTGCTGGCCAGTGGCTCATTGTTGTGAGATTTGGAGGTCGTTAGAGCTCGATACGTGATTATTATCGTTTTGGGGGTGTAAATGATAGAATTTGAAAGTTTTGGACTTAATTGTATATTTGCATGATTAAGAGGGTAATTTTATAAATTCTGGTTTTCAGGAGTTAATAAGTAATATTTAAGAGTTTTAGGACTATATGGACATTAGAAAAGTTTAGGGGTAAAATCGTAATTTTGGAAAAATTGAGGGACATGATCGTAATTTTATATTTTTTAGATTCTTAGCGAGGATATAGATATATTAAGGACTTTTGTGTGGATACAATGCACGATGATTCCCTTAACATAATTGTTTGTTGATTGATGGTTGTTGCGAAAGTCTATATATATATATTATTTTGAGTTATTGTAAGTATGAGAAATATGAATTCATGATTGATGAGATGAGATTGATGGATTGAATATGAGATGTGATTGTATTGAATGATGTGTGTTGTTATGTTATGCTGCCGGGTTTTGTATAATAGTGGTCGAAGATGAGATGAGATGAGATGTGATGAGATATTTTGCGGGATAATATGGTGAAAAACTTTGGGAGTATGAGAGGGACTCTCCCATTAGTTTTAACCCACTCACAGATATTTTGCGAGATAATATGGTGGGAAACATTGGGAGTATGAGAGAGTCTCCCATTGATTTCAATCCACTATTATACTGGACCCGGATTAGCAACCATCTTTGATGGATGTTTGTATAGTTGTGAGATGATTGCTTGAGATAATATTATAATATATGTTATTTTCATATATTATATTGTATATATACTTATATATATCCCTATTTTATTGGTGAGATCATGTTGAGAGTATGAATGCTTTATTTACTGAGCTCTTTAAGCTCACTCCCCTTTTCCTAAACATTCCAGGTAGTCCGCCAGCAAAGCAGTAGCAGTACCAAAATTTGATCCATGTGCCATATTTATTTTCTTTGGGTTGGTCCAAACATTTAAGTCATCATTTGTATATTTTTAAGATTTGTGTTTTAAATCATAATATTGGAGAGATATTCAGTGACATGTAAAATTTGTGAAAGTACTATGTGCGCATATTTGTTTGACTTGTATGCCATATAGAATGCTCGAGTTAAAGAAGTCTGTGAACCTCTTTCTAAGGTTGGGCCCGCTCTAGGGAGGGGGTCGTGACAGTTTTACTCTCAAGAAAGCGACAACCACTGCACGACTCCCACAATTATCCAAGGAACACACTGGAGCGCTTTCAAGTTTTAGACAGCTTGAGATATTGGAGTCAAATAATAAGCAGTGTATATTAAGCGAGATGCTAGAATAGTCTGTCATTAGTGCACATGAAGTTGGCATCGTGAAGCTTAAAATAGGGGCGGTCTTAGACAAATTTCTAAAATATTTGATCATCTACAAATAGAAGAGAGATTTCTTTTAGTTTCATTGTTAGTATTAAATTTTCTTCGATTTAGGGATCCGAATTTTAACTTAAATTTGGGAACTCCGGCTGATCGCTTGTGTGGGCTATTCTCATTAGGGCCACCTTTGGCTTGAAGGAAGGGCAATGCAGCTTGAGAGAGGCCTTGTTTACCATTTGTTTTCAACGTGCAAAGCTGGTAAACGGAAAGGAGATGAGAAGGATGACTAGGTCGTCGGGACGTTATGAGAAATGAACCGCTTAACGTGAAAAACGAAGTTGCTTGTCATTGCGAAAATGAAATTAGAGGAGAGGAGAGACCGAAGTACGTAGAAGGTTTTGTTTGTGAAAGAGTGTACCGAATTGGGAGTGACATCAACTGCTTAACGTGACTGGCGATAGGATGGGTTTGCGTGAAACCTAGTGTAGGTGAATAGGTGATGACACTTGGATGAAATAAGTGGAGCTAGAGCTAGTTAAAGTTTAATTAGTCGGAACTTGAGGCTCTTTTTTGGTAGCTAGTTGCATTGGTATTTCGTGCGGCTGCTTGTAATATAATTTTGGTTCGTGGTGGTGTAGTTCGGCTTTGATAGAGTATTATATATATATATATATATATATATATATTATTGAATGATGTGATATTATTAACAAATTATATAGAATTATGTGATATATAATTGTCATTTATCAAAATTTTAAATTATTTTAATACGTGTGGCGAGATTATTATTTTTTTATTTTAATATTATTAATAATATTTATGGGTGACGACGTCCTGATGCAACCGATAAATAATAAAATTTTTCCGGACAGATTAAAACCCAGACGTCATTTAGGAGCGCGGAGTGTCCTTGTTTAATAAGCAAACAAGACCAGATCAACTTTCAAATCATAACGTTATGGATGTAATGAGCAATTAAAAAATTATAAATATTATGGCACAAGTAATAAAATGATAAATATTATAGACTAAGGTTTATTCTCCCAAATAGACTACTACATACAATGAAGATTGCTAAATATTTACATCGGTAGAAAAATAAATAAATTTAAAATATAAATTTGGGGTAATTCTCAATTTTTAAATTACTTTTTGAGTTGAGTTAAGATTATGAATTTCAACACAGCATCAGAGTCACACTCATATACAAGTAATCTCACACTACTTATTCATGTGTGAGACGTATTAAGTAAAAAGATTTGTTTGCATGTAAGGGGGGTGTTGGAGAAAATTTCTCATATCAATTGAGAAAAATGAATGAAATAAACATCGAGTAATTCTAAACTCTGAAGTTAATTTTTTGATTGGGTTACACCCTCGAATTTCAACTCATATAACCTTGATAGGGTGTTGACAAAAACCATTATAAATCATTACAGGTTTATCAATATATGTATATGAAACTGCCTACAAGCGCACAACAAACAAACACTCTATAGTCAATTGGGGGAGGGGGGAGTGGATTGGGTGATGACATAAATTTACGGAATTAAAATTCTTATCGATTTTACGTCTCTAAGTTAGTAGTTTTACAAGTTTCTAATTAATATGCAAATACAAAAATAAACTTGCAATAATATAAAGGAAGGATAGAGAAAATGACACTAGTGATTTATAATGGTTCGACCAACAATGCCTACGTCCACTGAAGATTTCCATTAAGTTGAAACCACGACTTACAACAAGTTTTTCGTGACTCATCCGCAACCAAGAGTTTTGTCCTTAAGGTTCATTTCAAACCTTTACACAATAATTTTACAATAGCTCACTCTTAAACCCTCTTACAAATTGCCCTTTTGAGTATACCCACTCAATAAGGGTCTTCCCAACCACAAGTGTTTGATATTAAAATTTGAAGTATAACTTGGGCACTCACAAGGATATTTAAGATTTAGTGTGAGTCATTAACCCAAGAAATTTAAGCTCACTACTAATGATATGAATGTGTAGTGTGTGAGCTTGAGTATGATAGTGTATGATGATGAAGGTTATGTAAACTCTCTATTTTTACCTTAGAAGAAATTGTTTGAAGGTGCAAGAGTTAGGTAAAAACGAATTCGGGGCTCAATATATAGTGAAAGTGTAAATTGTCCCAACAGATAAGTCTGAGACCGGTATGACGGTCTGCCAAAGTGTAACAACTATATTATCGTTGAATATTTAAGCGCTATATTGGATTACTGACCGGTATGTAGGCCGATATACCAGTGTGGGCATCGATATGGTCTGTGCTGGTTTCCAAGAGCATGTAAGATATGAAGGTTGACCAGTATGAAGACCAATATGCTTTATGCCGATTTTACTAACTATGCAGACTCCATAGTGATCGATATGAGTGACCGGTATGTAGTAGCTTGGTTCCAGAGGCGATGCAAAACTGCTCAAAACAGAACAGGGAGACCAGTATGCCGATCTCAGTGCAAAAAAAATGTAGGATTTGAAGGTTTAAAATATTTTACATATGACTCTAATGTATTTATATGAATGTGCATATGTTTTATTAGCTTAGAGACTTAAATTAACAATTCACTTACAAAGAGAGCCCTAAGCTAAGACTACACAAGATATTCTTCGTTTGTCGTTTGAGTCTTTACATCCATCGCTCTTCACTGCTCGACATCTTTTTGTAATGTCTACTAATGCACGTCGAAGACTTCTAGTATTGCATCATCAAAATTCATCTTGAGAATATGTCGTTAACAGTCTCTCTATTTTTATGATGACAACCTTTAAAACTTGTGAAGTTTTGAGAGTCCAAAATTATTCCCTCAATGTGTGATTGTCTTTAATATAGCTTTACAAAACTTAGACAAACATATTAGTAAAACTTTGCTCCCCCTTAATAAAAGGGTGAAGGAAACACAAATTTTAATCTCATTATTATGATTTTGCTCATATCTCCCACTTTTTGATGATGACAACCTTTAAAACTTGTGAATCTTTGAGAGTCCAAAATTATTGACGATTTTGCTCCCCCTCAATGTGTGATTGTCTTCAATATATCTTTACAAAACTTAGACAAACACATTAGTATAATTTTGCTCCCTCTTAATACAAGGGTGAGAGAAACACAAGTTTTAATCTCATTCTTATGATTTATCCCCCTTTGACATTATCAAAAAGAATGAAGAAGAAAAAATTTAGTTCTTTGAGATACCAAATAATATATATGCATAAAACATATCAAAAAGTTTATAAGCATGCACATTTATCATTTTCATACATTTCTCCCCTATTGCCATATAATGTAAAATTCATATAAGGATCATCAAAATCACCCAAGTTAAGCAAATATCCATGCATTTCATTTTCAAGCAATAATACTTAATGGCTATGCATATTCAATGCTAAACATTCAAAATGATCACATATATCATATAAACTAATAAGCTCTATGTGATACTAATTGATATTAAATGAGATTAATAATTGTGATTAACTATATGATGATTCCAAATGAAAAACCAATTGAAATACAATTTGCCTAATATGAATAAAGATATTCTTGTTATAATTTTTTATAACAAATTTGTAACGATAATTCTTATGTTTTCAAAAATTTAATTACTTTTCTAATGAGATTTAGTTTGAAATTAATTTTATTATAATTAGTTTTTAAAACTAATTATGACGAATTATTTTATTTTATTTATTATTTTCACCTTTAACGTCAAAATATTTTGTCGCTAAAGGGCTTGTACGTTGAAGTAAAATTTAGACGCAAAAGCTTGATCGAGGAAGATATTTAGCGTCAAAAATCGATTTCGACGCTAAAAATAAGTACTTTTAGTAACAAAATATTTCGTAGTTGAAGATATATTTTTAGCGTCGAAATCGATTTTCACGCTAAATACTTTCATCGACCAAGTTTTTGCGTCAAAATTTTACTTCAACGCGGAAACCTTTGAGCTCCAAAATATGAACATTTAGCACCGAAATTTTTCGATCTAAAAGTCAATAATATTGTAGTGAAACAAAATAAGGATAATTCAATTTGACATTTAAGTTGAGTTTGA
>SKCR01004639.1:0-26467 GCA_019454045.1 Zanthoxylum bungeanum | reverse complement strand
TGTGTCAGGTCTCGTATCCGTTCGAACGCGTTAACAAACGCCATACGAACGTGAGCTCTCTGTCTCATCTCCATTCGAACACGTTTACGAACGCTACTCGAACGTGAGCATTCTGTCTCGTCTCCGTTCGAACGCGTTTACGAACGCTACTCGAACGTGAGCATTCTGTTTCATTCCGTTCGAACGCGTTTACGAACGCTACTCGAACGTGAGCATTCTGTTTCATTTCCGTTCGAACGTGTTTACGAACGCTACACGAACGCACACACACTGAACTGAGTCTGTCTTATTATATTCAGGCATAATTGCCTATTAGTTGATCTTTCTTATGCAAATGTGTCACAATTCGTATATTATGTCATGATAACATTTGAGCATTATTTCTTGCGGTATATCGGATGGAAACCCAGACGTAAATTCCGTAGCCGATTCCGAATGGACGGTAGTAGTGCGGTCTGTACTTGGGCCACAATTCCACGTACCACTTGAAAAGTGCCCATATGTGTGCTTATATGGTTAATATGTGTGCTTGTGTCTTTTTCCTGAATGTGATATGCAAGTAAAGTTGTATGTTAGTTGCTATCTTGATATATGTTAAGCATGCAAATTCAAATGTAAGATATATGTGAAATACATGTACATTTAGGCGCATATTTTATTTTATAAATGTGAATTTAGAAGCATGATACTCTTAGGAATAAGTGTTACTTCGGCTTGTTTAAATTATTACATGAATCCTTTCATTACAAGTGACATAAGTAAGGGACCATTCCGAACCCAACGGTTTGAGGTCTTCCCTTGCGAGGGGTGAGTGCGGCCTTAAATCTTTGTCCCGGTTCACACCGGGTGGCGACTCCATGTTATGTAATCCTTCCCAACTAGGCCGCGAGCCTAGGAACGGCGTCGCCAGGTCCTGTGTCCCACACTTAGTGTGGTACATAAATATATATTGATGTTCAGAATCTGCTATGAGCAGGATTAGGAAACTGTTATAATGTAATAGTTTGACTAGATACATTATCTCTATTCAGTCTATAACCCGCGCGGGTGAACCTTTATATCTAGCTAGAACACTAAAGTGTTTTATTATATAAAGATGATATTGAGATAAACACATTAGATGTGAATAACAACATTATATTTTGAAATAAATAAATCTTAATCATGACAAACAATAGCTCAAACTGATTTGATCAGATGAAACTTAAATATGGCATTGTTGTCTGGGACACACAATTAAACAAGAATCGTATATCCACACTTTCAAAGAGTGGGTACTAGGACTGATTTGATTCCAATCAAATAAAGTCTACGAATTTAGTTTATTGGGCAAAGTGCCTAAAACACCTTTACTTGGTAAAAGTGTAAATGCCACCGACCTGTTAGCCCTAGTTCATAGTGAAGCAAGTGGGCCCATGTCTAGCTAGGCTAGAGGTGGATATGAATATTTCGTGACCTTTACGGATGTGGCATCGCGTTATGGTTATGTGTTTCTTTTGAAGAACACAAATCGGAAACTTTTAAAGTTTCGACATGAAATAGACAAACAGATCGGCTAAAGTATTAAACCATCACGGTAAGACCGTAATGGAAAATAATTAAGCAATAAGTTTCTAATATACTTGAAAGAGTATAGTATTCTTTCAATGAGGACTCCTCCCGGAACACGTCATTTTGACGATGTGTCCGAACAGAGTAACCGAATTTTGTTGGACATGATAAGGTTAATCACGAGTCACTCTGAGCTACCATTTCCTTCAACGGATAAGCATAAACAATGTAGAACTTATTTTGAATAAGGTTCCATAAAAATCTGTTTGACAGATATCATATTAGATATGAACAGGAAAGAAACTGGGTTTCTCATTCCTATAAATTTGGGAATGCTGGGCATATGTTTGGATGATACCAAACTAAAACCCAAATTGGATAAGTGCCAAATGTAGGTTATCCTAAGGATACCATAAGTATAGTAATTATACAACTCACAAGAGAACAATTAGATTGTTGTTCACCATACGGTTTTCCTGAGAGGAATACCGATATGCAGTGGTAAGTGGGAGGATAGTAAAACTCGATGAAAATCGGAGTAATACTATTCCAGGCACCGAATCTTAATGGAACACAAATAGTTTATCAAGGATGAAACTATACCATAATCTTCGAATACACAAGAACCACGTATGTCGGAGAGAGTCAGAAAACAACCTGGGTATGGGTTTCTGATCTCACCTCATAAAGATGTCAATCTTATTGAGGTATACCAACTGACTACGTATGAGGAAGTGATACAAGGTATCGACTCCCAATTATGACAAAGGGTCATGAATCCGAAATGGATTCCATGTAAATCAACAAGTTTGGATACTAGTTGATGTACCGCAAGGCATTATGCCTATTGGTACTTATAAGTCTTCAAGGAAGACATACATGGATGGCAACATACCAACGTATAAAGCTAGGCTTTTAGCGGAAAGGTATCGTTATCAACATTGTGTTGATTACGATTCAACCTTTTACCTATTGCCACGGTAAATCCATTTGGATAATGCTTGCTACAGCTGCATGTTTCATGTGTGAAATATGTCAGCTTAACGGGAAAATAGCTTTCCTTCAAAGGAAACCTTTTGGAGGATGTTTACAACATCCTGTCGGTTTTGTCGTACAAAACTAGCAAATAAGGTTTGCAGGTTATTCGATCAATGTTTGGATTGAAGCAATCATAGGTTCTTAGAATTATCGTTTTGATGTAATCATAATGCTTTATGATTTAATTCAAAACAAAATGATTCTTTTGTATATAAGAGGGTTAGTGGGAGCGCACTGACAGTGGATGTCCTATAAAATAATGATAATATGTCATTTCTTGGAAATGATATTCCCATAATCACAATCGGCGAAAGCTTGGCTTTCGAGAAAACTCTCCGAGAAATCGTACATTGAAAAATGTACGTAACCTGGTGTCTCATATGATTTGAGCATATGGATTGACAATCGAGCCAATCCAAGTGACAGTCACTGGATTGATGTTAAGAACATCTGTTAGTATCTTAGAGATCTAAGGATGTTATCTTAAACTATTGAGAAGAAGAACTTGAAGTGACTGGGATCACTGTAGCAAGTTTCCTAAACCAATAAGACGACTAAAAGTCGACAACGGTACTATACAGTTTGAATAACAGTACAGTGAGCTGGAAATCTTCCGAGCAAGATACTGTTACCGAATAAACAACAAATGCGGGTTATTGTTGCAGCTGAGGCAGCAATAGAAGCTTACTGGGTCGATAAATAAATCTAATTAGATTAGATATAGTTCTGTTAGCAGCTGAGCTAGGCTTGAGCACAGGCTAAAGAATTAATGGTCTCATCAACGATCTAGATATATACTTCGATATTCATCTGATTTGTTCGGATTATACATCGTGGCGATGTGATGATCGTATAAATCGTATCAGACGATAATCATGCCAATCCGCTGACAAAAGCCTTTTCTCAGCAATTTGAGCCAACCGTACATAGTTCGGGTGTAAGACACTCGAGTGACTGGCTATAGGCCAAGTGGGAGATTGTTGGACAATTATGACCCATAGCGTCACTATTTGTACAGATCACGGTGTTGTTGTACAAATTAACTATGTGACAAAGGAGATTGCACTCTTGTCATTTGTGATTAGATCACCTAGATGTATAAATGATGGGAGGTCCCTATGATTTGTTCCTGGATGGAGAATGATATGAGACAGTATCAGTCCACGAAGGATAAATCATTAAATATCCCTAGTCAGAGCATTATCGAGATTGGACATCGATGAATGCGTAAAAGACTAGTATTACACTTGTACGCGTTGTGAATGCATAACGGCATAGTTCTCATATATTTGGGTATAAGATACTCATGCAAGTGTAATAGGAGGGTGTGTTTCACCCATGGTAGGGGAGACAGCTTCGCTCTGGATAGACCCCCTCGGAATTCCATTGGTAGTATGACTATGTGTCTATGGAAGTCCGAAATCAGGGTAGGTGTATTTGGTCTTAACCTGAGACTTGCACCGCTAATACTTGCGACAATCAATATACTTTGGTTGTGGTCGTCCAGGGCTTTAACAGACTCTGTGTACGCCAATACTGGGTATATTGAGAATCGTAGTGTGTTGGGTGTGATGTCAAGACGGAAGTGTCACTCCAGTCATATGGAGATGATGATCGCGCAGGGATACAGAACTGGTTCTCTAAAAAGGTTGCAACCGTCGGGATAATATGACTTGTTCCTGATTATCCGATATTAAAGAGACTAGTTGCTCGTAATCCGATATGTGCTTCGTACAGGGCAGACACTGTACCAGCCCCAGGCCTTGCATGTGATCATCCGATACTGGACAGAAATACGTAATACTACGTATACTACGCCTGATATAGATCTTTTATTCCTGTAAGGATATTTCTGGAGAATTGGGTAGGCATGGCGTTTTGCTAGAGGCCAACCTTGTCTTGTAAATTGGTAAAACGTAGTACGAGGTATTTACGTGTTCGGATAGTCCAACGACCGAATTTACTGCCAATATATCCGGGGATCTCATGGGTCACTTCCCAAAGATTCACCGATGACGTATGACTCGCACTTTAATTAATTTTGGATTAATAAGATGAGAGAGAAAATTAATCTAGGATTAATTGCGAAGATATTTTATCTAGGATAAAATATCAATTAAAGAGAGATAACGATTAATTTGGAATTAATCGGTAAATTAATATATTTGATATATTAAACGAAATTGGATTTCGACGCGGAATTAAAATTAGATTTTAATTCGGGCGAGCGAATTAATTTAGAATTAATTCTTTAGCGACGTGAATAGTGACTTCGCTAGGCGTAATCATTTAATTACGATGCAACAGAAAATTCGTTAATTTGGATTTAGCGAACCCGAGCCCGGGATTATTTACGAGCGCATTCGTATTTCGAATTCGAGTGCGGCACGCAAGTCAAATCAAGCGTCAAATCATGTGACTTTGAGTGATGTGACCATTGATTAATTGATTGATGTGATTTGATGAGAGTTGATAGAAAGCATTTAATGCTTTTGGAGCCAAAAATTTGTAAGTTGACTTTTGGAAAGCTTTTACACATTTTTGGTATATGTTTATTATTTGATTTTGGAAATAAAATAAGCCAACATACACAACTTCCTTCTCTCTCTCTTCTTACACGAATTGGAAGCCAATTCTTCTCCATTCTCTTCATATTTCTCACGCCCAAGGGCTGAGCATTTTCTGGTTTTATTTTCTGCTGGGCAGAACTGAAATAAGAAGGGAATCAATTGTGATTTTGTGGTAAAATCAAGAGTGCTAGCACACTTCGGGATCATGCGAAGGTGATAGGGAAGTCCACCCATGAGCCGGGAAACATTTGACGAAGCTTGGAGCTTGTTCAAGGACCTCCAATGGCTGAAAATGAGGATCAAAATGCAGCCCACTGCCGCACAAACCAGTGAGCAGAACAGCAGCTCACTGCCGAAGAACAGAGGGCTGAATTTCGTTTTTGTTGTCTCTGCGTCGCTCAACCGCTCGATGTAAGTATTTCGCGACTTCCTCGAATGTATTCACTTATGTTTCATGCTTTATTATTGATCTTGGGATGCTTAGAATCTCCAACAATGTGAATAACAACATTTATATTTTGAACATAAATATATCTCAAACATATAACATGACAAACAAATACCTCAAACTGATTTGATCAGAAGAAACTCAATTGTGGCATTGTTGTCTGGGACACAACTAAAACAAGAATCGTATATCCACACTTTTGAATAGTGGGTACTTGGACTGATTTGATTCCATTCAAATAAAGTCTACGAATCTAGTTTATTGGGCAAAGTGCCTAAAACACCTTTACTCGGTAAAAGTGTAAATGCCACTGATCTGTTAGCCCTAGTTCATAGTGAAGCAAGTGGACCCATGTCTAGCTAGGCTAGTTGTGGATATGAATATTTCATGACCTTTACGGATGTGGCATCGCGTTATGGTTATGTGTTTCTTTGAAACACAAATCGGAAACTTTTATAGTTTCGACACGAAATAGACGAACAGATCGGCTAAAGTATTAAACCATCACGGTAAGACCGTAATGGAAAAATACTTAAGTAATAAGTTTCTAATATACTTGAAAGAGTATAGTATTCTTTCAATGAGGACTCCTCCCGGAACACGTCAGTTTGACGGTGCTTCCGAACCAGATAAACCAAATTTTGTTGGACATGATAAGGTTAATCATGAGTCGCTCTAAGCTACCATTTCCTTCAACGGATAAGAATAAACAATGCAGAATGTATTTTGAATAAGGTTCCATAAAAATCTGTTTGACTGATATTATATTAGATATGAACAGGAAAGAAACTGGGTTTCTCATTCCTAAAAATTTGGGAATGCTGGGCATATGTTTGGATGATACCAAACTAAAACCCAAATTGGATAAGTGCCAATTGTAGGTTATCCTAGGGAAACCATAAGCATAGTGCTTATACATCTCACTAGAGAACAATGTAATTGTTGCTCACCATGCGGTTTTCCTAAGAGGAATACCGATATGCAGTGGTAAGTGTGAGGATAGTAAAATTCGAAGAAAATATGAGTATGACTATTTCAGGCACAGATCCTTAATGGAACATAAATAGTTCATCAAGGATGAAACTATACCAGTAATCTTCGAATACACAAGAACCACGTAAGTCGGAGAGAATCAAAAAACAACCTGGGGTATGGGTTTCTGATCTCACCTCATAAAGATGTTAATCTTTTTAGGAATACCAACTGACTACGTATGAGGAAGTGATACAAGGTATCGACTCCCTTTTATGGAAAAGTGTCATGAATCCGAAATGGATTCCATGTATATCAACCAAGTTTGGATACTAGTTGATGTACCGCAAGGCATTGTGCCTACTGGTACTTTATAAGTTTTCAAGGAAGACATACATGGATGGCAACATACCAACGTATAAAGCTAGGCTTTTAGCGGAAAGGTATCGTTATCAACATTTTGTTGACTACGATTCAACCTTTTACCTGTTGGCACGGTAAATCCATTTGGATAATGCTTGCTAATGCTGCATGTTTCATTTATGAAATATGTCAGCTAAACGGGAAAATCGCTTTCCTGAAAAGGAAACCTTTTGGAGGATGTTTAAAACATCCTGTCGTTTTTGTCGTTCAATAACTAGCAAACAAGGTTTGCAGGTTATTCGATCCATGCTTGGATTGAAGCAAGCATTAGGTTCTTAGAATTATCGTTTTGATGTAATCATAATAGTTTATGATTTAATTCAAAATGAAAATGATTCTTGTGTATATAAGGAGGTTAGTGGGAGCGCACTGACAGTGGCTGTCCTATAAATAATGATAATAAATCATTTATTGGAAATTATATTCCCATAAATACAATCGGCGAAAGCTTGGCTTTCGATAAAACACTATGAGAAACCATACATTGAAAAATGTACGCGACCTGGTGTCTCATACGCTTTGAGCATATGGATTCACAAATAGGCCAGTCCTAGTGATAGTCACTGGATTGATGTTAAGAACATCCGTTAGTTTCTTAGAGAACTAAGGATACATTCTTAAACTATGGAGATGGAGAACTTGAAGTGACTGGGATCATTGTAGCAAGTTTCCTAAACTGATAAAACGACTATAAGTTGCAAACAGTACTACAAAGTTTGAATAACGGTACAGTGAGCTGGAAATCTTCCAAGCAAGATACTGTTACCGAATAAAAAACAAATGCAGGTTATTCCTGCTGCTGAGGCAGCAATAGAAGCCTTATGGGTCGATATAAATCCTAATTAGATTAGGAAAGGTTCTGTTAGCTGCTGAGCTAGGCGTTAGCACAAGCTAAAGAATTAATGGTCTCATCAACGATCCAGATACATACTTCGATATTCATCTGATTCGTTCGGATCATACATCGTGGCGATGTGATGATCGAATAAATCACGTCAGATGATAATCATACAAATCCACTGACGAAAGCCTTTTCTCAGCAGTTTGAGCCAACCGTACATAGTTCGGGTGTAAGACACTCGAGTGACAAGCTATAGGCCAAGTGGGAGATTGTTGGACAATTATGACCCATAGCGTCACTATTTGTACAGATCATGGTGTTGTTGTATAAATTAACTATGTGACAAAGGAGATTGCACTCTTATCATTTGTGATTAGATCACATAGATGTATAAATGATGAGAGGTGTGATTTGTTCCTGGATTGAGAATGATAGGAGACATTATCATTCCACGAAGGATAAATCATTAAATATCCCTAGTCAGAGTGTTATCGAGATTGGACATCGATAAATACGTAAAAGACTAGTATTACACCTGTGCGCGTTGTTAGGGCATAACGACCTAGTTCTCGTATATTTGGGTATAGGATACTCATGCAAGTGTAATAGGAAGTTGTGTTTTACCGATGGTACGGGAAACAACTTCGCTCTGGATAACCCCCTCGGAATTCCATTGGTAGTATGACTATGTGTCTATGGAAGTCCGAAATCAGGGTAGGTGTATTTGGTCTTAACCTGAGACTTGCACCGCTAATACTTACGACAATCAATATACTTTGGTTTTGGTCGTCCAGGGCTTTAACCGGTTATGTGTATGCCTCTTCTAGGTATATCGAGAATCGTAGTGTGTTGGGTGTGATGTCAAGACGGAAGTATCACTCCAGTCATAGTGGAGATGATGGTCACGTAGGATACGAGACTGGTTCTCTTAAATGCTGCAGCTATCGGGATATTATGACAAGGTCATGTATATCCGATTATAGAGACTAGTTACCAGACATCCGACATGTGCTTCGTACGGGGCAGACACAATTCCAGCCCCGGGCCTAGCACGTGATCATTCGATACTGGATCGACATACACAATACTATGTATACTACGCCTGATATAGATCGATTATTCCTGTAAGCATGTTTCTGGAGAATTGGGTAGACATGGCGCTTTGTTAGAAGCCAACCTTGTCTTGTAAATTGGTAAAACGTAGTACTAGGTACTTACATGTTCGGATAGTCCGACGACCGTATTTACTGCCAACATATCTGGGGATCTCATGGGTCGCTTCCCGAAGATTCACCGATGACGTATGACTCGCACTTTAATTAATCTATGATTAATTAGACGAGAGAGAAAATTAATCTGGGATTAATTGCGGAGATATTTTATCTGGGATAAAATATCAATTAAAGAGAGAGAACGATTAATTTGGAATTAATCGGTAAATTAATATATTCGATATATTATACGAAATTGGATTTCGACGCGGAATTAAAATTAGATTTTAATTCGGGTGAACGAGTTAATTTAGAATTAATTCGTTAGCGACGTGAATAGTGATTTCGCTAGGCATAATCATTTAATTGCGTCGCAACCGAAAATTTGTTAATTTAGAATTAGCGAACCCGAGCCCGGGATTGTTTGCGAGCGCATTCGCATTTCGAATTCGAGTGCGGCACGCAAGTCAAATCAAGCGTCAAATCATTAGCACATCAAGCGTCAAATCACATGTCACTTTGAGTGATGTGACAATTGATTGATTTATTTGAGTTGATGTGAGTTGATGGCAAACATTTAATGCTTGAATTTTTTGAAATTGAAAAATGGTAAATGGTTAATTGATTTTGGAAATTAAAAAACCTATTACACATTTTTCTTTTCACTCTCTCTCTCATTTGCTCACGATTTTTCAGCATGAAATTGATTTAGGGTTAAAATTTGGGTAAAATTGATTTTAAGCATGAATAATGAAATTGGATGATTTAATATGCTTAATTGATGTTTAATTGAGGATTGATTAGATCAATTTGAAGAAATTGTGTTTGGAACAAATTTCCCCAAATTTTGAGGCTTGGCCGAAAATAGAGAAGCCCTAAATGTCTTGGATTTTTGTTTTTTGATTCATTGAATGACTTGAAAACAATTTGGGATGTTGATTTAATGTTGATTTGGATTCAATTGGATTGTATTTAAAATTGGACATGTAAATCTCCTTTGGCCGAGACACTTGAAGCATGTAATTGGGTTTGATTTTTGTTAAATTGTGTTGGACATGATTTAATGATGAAGAGCATGATTAATTAGGCTAATTGGTGTTTTGGAAATGTTAATTGGGTAATTAATTGTGTTATACACTTTGTGTAATTAAATTGGGAATTTGGAATTTGGTAATTTAATTATTTGGGCCTTAAAATTGGATTTGGGCTTGTAATGTTGTTATTAGGCTTATTGGGCTTGGTTGTACCAAGATGGGTTTAGGAAAAATTGGTTGGATCCAATTAGGCCCAAAACAGCATCCATAAAGCCCAAATGCGACAAATTGACATTTAAAGTTTAATTGGGCCTAATGGGCCAAAATTGATTTCTGGGCTTTTGGGGTAACTCCCGGATTGGACTTTGGTTATTGGGTTCGACCCGAGTTGACCAAAAGTCCACGCCTCAAGAAATTAATTAAAAGCCCATTGGACATTAATTAAATTAATATTGGATATTAATCGGGTTTTGAGACCCGTAACGATTAAATTTGGAATTTAAGTCGTAAAGGTTTGTTAAATAAAGTGTAGTATTTAATTTGGAATTAAATAGCGAATTAGAATTGAATACAAATTGAATTGGATTTAATTATGTAGTTTAATTTAATTTAATTTTAGAAATTGTTGTAATAAATTTGATTTATTAAATTGGACCTGCGTGTCCAGCCTTATTACCTCTCTATTATTTGTATTCTCTTCTCACCTATTCCCCTCAATGTAAATGAGGTTTCTTTAGAAGTGTAGTGTAACGGGTAGAAGAAATATTTGTGCTAGCGGGAGAGAGAAATGGAGAGATTTGATCTAGGATCAATGTGTAAAGTATCCATCCGCATATCATTATTATTTTACCATATGCGCTTTATTATGTGTTTAGAATGCATGTTTAAGGGTGTATGATGATGAGACCTTAACAAAGATAATAAATTGGTTGCCAATTTGCACACGAAAAACCCTCACAAAATATTAAGCGTTTTTCCTTCCATTGAGTGATTCTTAACAAGATCCGAGACTGGCATTGGCTTGTTGGCCAAAGTCAAGCCGTTTGTCTGTCGAGGATGTGTTGGAATCACGAGAGCTTTGTTCCATATTGGTGTCTTGTCCAAGTTGTGGTTTGTTGGCCAAAGTCAAGACCACTTCTTGTCCATCGACATTGATTACGAAGCTTTCCATGGTCAATGGGTCGCGCTTAACTGGGATCACTAAGTTTGTTGTGCCAAAGCCAAGGCTTAGTTGATTCATAGGAAAAAAGGTTAGGTAATACATTGGATGTATTGGCATATATAAGATATATGTTTCGGACTTGGAGTCCCCCTACTGGATCTAGGAATTGGATTGGATCCAATTGATCTTAGAGATCTACCTAATTAATTATCATACAATTTGTTGGCCAAAGTCAAGATTGTGTGATATTTAACGGGATCCTAGCCCACTAGGAAACACGGTTTTCCGAGTACTCGACAGAGGGTTAGAGGCTCGCCGAAAAATAATGGGAGGCAAGAATTGAATTTGCAATATTCGTTTAATTACTTGCCATACGCGCTCAAAGCAAATATCATTAGTCAAATAAATTAAATGTTAGTTGGACTAATATTTAAATCGTTGTTTTAATTAACAGTTGGACTGTATTCAAACAAATTAAAAGTATAGTTGATTAATATAGTTGGACTATAATAATCATTATATTTAAATAGTACCTAAATCGTTGATTAAATAGTTGGACTATTAAAATCAAGATAAAATTGAAAGATTGACATTTAAAACATAATCCTAGGGAAAATGTATTTAAATGGTTTAATTTTTCAAATTGGGAATAAAGTTTCAGGATGGTCCTGGAAAATAATAAGTTACTTTATTTGATAAAATAACATATTATGCCTAAGTCCAGAGTTAAGCAAATAGTATAGCATAATCTTTGGAAGATTTATGTAATGATAACTTTATTGCTTAATCCATTTAGCTTGTCGCAGTAGACTTTTTAATTTCTTAATCAGAACTAAGGATTAGATCCTTAAAGTATGATATTGAAATTGAAGGATCTTCATAAATCTATACTTAGATTTTAGAAGTACTAAAATTGCAATAATAACTCTTGGAGAGTTAATGACTATTCTCAATGAGACAAAGTCAAAGTTTGCAATAAGGCAAGTAGCGCAAGGCGCACCTTACTTCGACATTCCAGAAGGCCAAGGCTAGGCCGAACGCTTCTGAGATGTGAAAAGGGCAAAGGCAAAATCATTATAATCTTCTGGGAAGATAAATGACATATCCCAAAATGTCTGCCTAATTGTGGCAAACGGGATCGCGGAAGCGTGACTGCCGTTTGGACAAAGCAGACATGAAGGGATTGAAGACGAGCAAGGCTCTGACTTCAAATATGTTTTTCAACATTATGTTCACTACTAGTATTAAAATTAGATTTTAAAATACTTAGTGTGGTACATAAATATATATTGATGTTCAGAATCTGCTATGAGCAGGATTAGGAAACTGTTATAATGTAACTAGTTTGACTAGATACATTATCTCTATATCAGTCTATAACCCGCTGCGGGTGAACCTTTATATCCTAGAACACTAAAGTAAATGAGGTTTCTTTAGAAGTGTAGTGTAACGGGTAGAAGAAATATCCTTTAACAGCCTTATTACCTCTCTATTCTTTGTATTCTCTTCTCACATATTCCCCTCAATGTAAATGAGGTTTCTTTAGAAGTGTAGTGTAACGGGTAGAAGAAATATTTGTGCTAGCGGGAGAGAGAAAGGGAGAGATTTGATATAGGATCAATGTGTAAAGTATCCATCTGCATATCATTATTATTTTATCATATGCGCCTTATTATGTGTTTAGAATGCATGTTTAAGGGTGTATGATGATGAGACCTTAACAAAGATAATAAATTGGTTGCCAATTTGCACACGAAAAACCCTCGCAAAATATTAAGCGTTTTTCTTCCATTGAGTGATTCTCACTCAAGATCTGAGACTTGGCATTGGCTTGTTGGCCAAAGTCAAGGCCTTTGTCCGTCGAGGATGTGTTTGAATCACAAGAGCTTTGTTACATGTCAATGTCTTGTCCAAGTTGTAGTTTTTTGGCCAAAGTCAATACCACTTCTTGTCCATCGACATTGATTACGAAGCTTTCCATGGTCAATGAGTCGCACTTGACTGGGATCACTAAGTTTGTTGTGCCAAAGCCAAGGCTTAGTTGATTCAGAGGAAAAAGGTTAGGCAATACATTGGCTGTATTGGCATATATAGATATATGTTTCGGAATTGGATGTCCCCCTACCGGATCTAGGAATTGGATTGGATCCAATCGATCTTAGAGATCTACTAGTTAATTATCATACCATTTGTTGGCCAAAGTCAAGATTGTGTGATATTTAACGGGATCCTAGCCCACTAGGAAACACGGTTTCCCGAGTACTCGACAGAGGTTAGAGGCTCGCCGAAAAATAGTGGGAGGCAAGAATTGAATTTGCAATATTCGTTCAATTACTCGCCATACGCGCTCAAATCAAATATCATTCGTCAAATATATTAAATGTTAGTTGGACTAATATTTAAATGTTGTTTTAATAAATTGTTGGACTATATTCAAACTATTCATTTATAGTTGATTTTATAATTGGATTATAGTAATCAATATAATTGGTTTTAATCTATTAAATTATAGTTGATTAAATAGTTGGACTATTGTAATCATTATAATAAATAGTACATAAATCGTTGATTAAAGAGTTGGACTATTAGAATCAAGATATATTTGAAAGATTGACATAAAAACATAATCCTAGGGATAATGTATTTAAATGGTTTAATTTTTCAAATTGGGAATAAAGTTTCAGGATGGTCCTGGAAAATAATAAGTTACTTTATTTGATAAAATAACATATTATGCCTAAGCCCGGAGTTAAGCAAATAGTAGAGCATAATCTTTGGAAGATTTATGTAATGATAACTTTAGTGCTTAATCCATTTAGCTTGTCGCAATAGACTTCTTAATTTCTTAATCAGAACTAAGGATTAGATCCTTAAAGTATGATATTGAAATTGAAGGATCTTCATAAATCTATACTTAGATTTTAGAAGTACTAAAATTGCATAATAATAACTCTTGGAGAGTAATGACTATTCTCAAGGAGACAAAGTCAAAGTTTGCAATAAGGCAAGTAGCGCAAGGCGCACCTTACTTCGACATTCCAGAAGGCCAAGGCTAGGCCGAACACTTCTGAGATGTAAAAAAGGCAAAGGCAAAATCATTATAATCTTCTGGGAAGATAAATGACATATCCCAAAATGTCTGCCTAATTGTGGCAAACGGGATCGCGGAAGCGTGACTGCCGTTTGGACAAAGCAGACATGAACGAATTGAAGACGAGCAAGGCTATGACTTCAAATATGTTTTTCAACATTATGTTCACTACTAGTATTAAAATTAGATTTTAAAATACTTAGTGTGGTACATAAATATATATTGATGTTCAGAATCTGCTATGAGCAGGATTAGGAAACTGTTATAATGTTAGTTGTTTGCTTACATTATCTCTATATCGTCTAAACCCGCTGCGGGTGAACCTTTATATCCTAGAACACTAAAGTGTTTTATTATATAAAGATGATATTGAGATAAACACATTAGATGTGAATAACAACATTTATATTTGAACTATAAATAAATCTTAATCATGACAAACAATAGCTCAAACTGATTTGATCAGATGAAACTTAAATTGTGGCATTGTTGTTGGGGACACACAATTAAACAAGAATCATATATCCACACTTTCGAAGAGTGGGGGTACTAAGACTGATTTGATTCCCATAAAATAAAGTCTACGAATCTAGTTTATTGGGCAAAGTGCCTAAAACACCTTTGCTTGGTAAAAGTGTAAATGCCACCGACCTGTTAGCCCTAGTTCATAGTAAAGCAAGTGGGCCCATGTCTAGCTAGGCTAGAGGTGGATATGAATATTTCGTGACCTTTAAGGATGTGGCATCGCGTTATGGTTATGTGTTTCTTTGAAGAACACAAATCAGAAACTTTTAAAGTTTCGACACGAAATAGACAAACACATCGGCTAAAGTATTAAACCGTCATGGTAAGACCGTAATGGAAATACTTAAGCAATAAGTTTCTAATATACTTGAAAGAGTATAGTATCTTTCAATGAGGACTCCTCCAGGAACATGTCATTTTGACGATGGGTCCGAACAGAGTAACCGAATTTTGTTGGACATGATAAGGTTAATCACGAGTCACTCTGAGCTACCATTTCCTTCAACGGATAAGCATAAACAGTGCAAAACTTATTTTTGAATAAGGTTCCATAAAAATCTGTTTGACAGATATCATATTAGATATGAACGGAAAGAAACTGGGTTTCTCATTCCTGTAAATTTGGGAATGTTGGGCATATGTTTGGATGATACCAAACTAAAACCCAAATTGGATAAGCGCCAAATGTAGGTTATCCTAAGGAAACCATAAGTATAGTAATTATACAACTCACAGAGAACAATTAGATTGTTGCTCACCATACGGTTTTCCTGAGAGGAATACCGATATGCAGTGGTAAGCGGGATGACAGTAAAACTCGATGAAAATCGAAGTAATACTATTCCAGGCACCGAATCTTAATGGAAAACAAATAGTTTATCAAGGATGAAACTATACGATAATCTTCGAATACAATACACAAGAATCGCGTATGTCGGAGAGAGTCAGAAAACAACCTGGGTATGGGTTTCTGATCTCACCTCATAAAGATGTCATCTTATTGAGGTATACCAACGGACTACGTATGAGGAAGTGATACAAGGTATCGACTCCCAATTATGACAAAGGGTAATGAATCCGAAATGGATTCCATGTAAATCAACAAGTTTTGGATACTAGTTGATGTACCGCAAGCATATGCCTATTGGTACTTATAAGTCTTCAAGGAAGACATACATGGATGGCAACATACCAACGTATAAAGCTAGGCTTTTAGCGGAAAGTATCGTTATCAACATTGTGTTGATTACGATTCAACCCTTTACCTATTGCCACGGTAAATCCATTTGGATAATGCTTGCTACAGCTGCATGTTTCATGTGTGAAATATGTCAGCTTAACGGGAAAATCGCTTTCCTTCAAAGGAAACCTTTTGGAGGATGTTTACAACATCCTGTCGGTTTTGTCGTACAAAACTAGCAAATAAGGTTTGCAGGTTATTCGATCAATGTTGGATTGAAGAAGCATAGGTTCTTAGAATTATCATTTGATGTAATCATAATGCTTTATGATTTATTCAAAACGAATGATTCTTGTGTATATAAGAGAGTTAGTGGGAGCGCACTGACAGTGGCTGTCCTATAAAATAATGATAATATGTCATTTCTGGAAATGATATTCCCATAATCATAATCGGTGAAAGCTTGGCTTTCGAGAAAAACTCTCCGAGAAATCGTACATTGAAAAATGTACGTAACCTGGTGTCTCATATGCTTTGAGCATATGGATTCACAATCGGGCCAATCCAAGTGATAGTCACTGGATTGATGTTTAGAACATCCATAGTATCTTAGAGATCTAAGGATGTTGTCTTAAACTATTGAGAATGAGAACTTGAAGTAACTGGGATCAATGTAGCAAGTTTCCTAAACCGATAAGATGACTAAAAGTCACAAACGGTACTATACAGTTTGAATAACGGTTACAGTGAGCTGGAAATCTTCTAAGCAAGATACTGTTACTGAATAAACAATAAATGCGGGTTATTGCTGCAGCTGAGGCAGCAATAGAAGCTTACTGGGTCGATAAATAAATCTAATTAGATTAGATATAATTCTGTTAGCAGCTGAGCTAGGCTTGAGCACAGGCTAAAGAATTAATGGTCTCATCAACGATCCAGATACATACTTCGATATTCATCTGATTCGTTCGGATCATACATCGTGGCGATGTGATGATCGTATAAATCGCATCAGACGATAATCATGCCAATCCGCTGACGAAAGCCTTTTCTCAGCAATTTGAGCCAACCGTACATAGTTCGGGTGTAAGACACTCGAGTGACTGGCTATAGGCCAAGTGGGAGATTGTTGGACAATTATGACCCATAGCGTCACTATTTTTACAGATCACGGTGTTGTTGTACAAATTAACTATGTGACAAAGGAGATTACACTCTTGTCATTTGTGATTAGATCACCTAGATGTATAAATGATGAGAGGTCCCTATGATTTGTTCCTGGACAGAGAATGATATGAGACAGTATCAGTCCACGAAGGATAAATCATTAAATATCCCTAGTTAGAGCATTATCGAGATTGGACATCGATGAATGCGTAAAAGACTAGTATTACACTTGTGCGCGTTGTGAGGGCACAACGGCATAGTTCTCATATATTTGGGTATAAGATACTCATGCAAGTGTAATAGGAGGTTGTTTTTCACCGATGGTACGGGAAACAGCTTCGCTCTGGATAGAGACCCCCTCGGAATTCCATTGGTAGTATGACTATGTGTCTATGGAAGTCCGAAATCAGGGTAGGTGTATTTTGTCTTAACCTAAGACTTGCACCGCTAATACTTGCGACAATCATATACTATGGTTGCGGTCGTCCAGGGCTTTAACAGGCTCTGTGTACGCCAATACTGGGTATATTGAGAATCGTAGTGTGTTGGGTGTGATGTCAAGACGGAAGTGTCACTCCAGTCATATGGAGATGATGATCGCGCAAGGATACAGAACTGGTTCTCTAAAAAGGTTGCAACCGTCGGGATAATATGACTTGGTCATGATTATCCGATATTAAAGAGACTAGTTGCTCGTAATCCGATATGTGCTTCGTACGGGGCAACCACTGTACCAGCCCTAGGCCTTGCATGTGATCACCCGATACTGGACAGAAATACGCAATACTACGTATACTACGCCTGATATAGATCCTTTATTCCTGTAAGGATATTCCGGAGAATTGGGTAGGCATGGCGCTTTGCTATAGGCCAACCTTGTCTTGTAAATTGGTTAAAACGTAGTACGAGGTACTTACGTGTTCGGATAGTCCGACGACCGAATTTACTGCCAACATATCCGGGGATCTCATGGGTCGCTTCCCAAAGATTCACCGATGACGTATGACTCGCACTTTAATTAATCTGGGATTAATAAGATGAGAGAGAAAATTAATCTGGGATTAATTGCGGAGATATTTTATCTAGGATAAAATATCAATTAAAGAGAGATAACGATTAATTTGGAATTAATCGGTAAATTAATATATTTGATATATTAAACGAAATTGGATTTCGACGCGGAATTAAAATTAGATTTTAATTCGGGCGAGCGAATTAATTTAGAATTAATTCGTTAGCGATGTGAATAGTGACTTCGCTAGGCGTAATCATTTAATTACGATGCAACGGAAAATTCATTAATTTGGAATTAACGAACCCGAGCACGAGATTATTTGCGAGCGCATTCGCATTTCAAATTCGAGTGCGGCAAGCAAGTCAAATCAAGTGTCAAATCGCTAGTCGCATCTAGCGTCACATCAAGCGTCAAATCATGTCACTTTGAGTGATGTGACATTGATTGATTGATTAATGTGATTTGATGAGAGTTGATAGAAAGCATTAATGTTTTTGGAGCCAAAAATTTGTAAGTTGACTTTGGAAAGCTTTTACAAATTTTGGTATATGTTTATTATTTGATTTAGGAAATAAAATAAGCCAACAAACATAACTTCCTTCTCTCTCTCTTCTTACACGAATTGGAAGCCAATTCTTCTCCATTCTCTTCATCTTTCTCATGCCCAAGGGCTGAGCATTTTCTGGTTTTATTTTCTGCTGGGCAGAACCGAAATTAGAAGGGAAGCAAGTGTGATTTTGTGGCAAAATCAAGAGTGCTAGCACACTCCGGGATCATGTGAAGGTGATAGGGAAGTCCACCCATGAGCCGGGAAATATTTGACGAAGCTTGGAGTTTGTTCAAGGACCTCCAATGGCCGAAAATGAGGAGAAAAATGCAGCCCACTGCCGCACAAACCAGTGAGCAGAACAGCAGCTCACTGCCGAAGAACAGAGGGCAGAATTTCATTTTTGTTGTCTCCGCTTCCCTCAATCGCTCGATGTAAGTATTCTGCGACTTTCTCGAATGTATTCACTTATGTTCATGCTTTATTATTGATCTGGGCTGCTTAGAATCTCCAACAATGTGAATAACAACATTTATATTTTGAACATAAATATATCTCAAACATATAACATGACAAACAAATAGCTCAAACTGATTTGATCAGAAGAAGAAACTCAATTGTGGCATTGTTGTCTAGGACACAACTAAAACAAGAATCGTATATCCACACTTTGAAGAGTGGGTACTTGGACTGATTTGATTCCATTCAAATAAAGTCTAGGAATCTAGTTTATTGGGCAAAGTGCCTAAAACACATTTACTCGGTAAAAGTGTAAATGACACTGATCTGTTAGCTCTAGTTCATAGTGAAGCAAGTGGGCCCATGTCTAGCTAGGCTAGATGTGGATATGAATATTTCGTGACCTTTACGGATGTGGCATCGCGTTATGGTTATGTGTTTCTTTGAAACACAAATCAGAAACTTTTATAGTTTCAACATGAAATAGACGAACAGATCGGCTAAAGTATTAAACCGCACGGTAAGACCGTAATGGAAAATACTTAAGCAATAAGTTTCTAATATACTTGAAAGAGTATAGTATTCTTTCAATGAGGACTCCTCTCGGAACACGTCAGTTTGACGGTGTGTCCAAACCAGATAAACCAAATTTTGTTGGACATGATAAGGTTAATCATGAGTCGCTTTGAGCTACCATTTCCTTCAACGGATAAGAATAAACAGTGCAGAACTTATTTTGAATAAGGTTCCATAAAAATCTGTTTGACAGATTTCATATTAGATATGAACAGGAACGAAACCGGGTTTCTCATTCCTGATCATTTGGATAGTTGGGCATATGTTTGGATATACCAAACTAAAACCAAATTGGATAAGTGCCAATTGTAGGTTATCATAGGGAAACCATAAGCATAATGCTTATACATCTCACTAGAGAACAATGTAATTGTTTCTCACCATGCGGTTTTCCTAAGAGGAATACCGATATGCAGTGGTAAGTGGGAGGATAGTAAAATTCGAAGAAAATCAGAGTAATACTATTCCAGGCACAGATCCTTAATGGAATATAAATAGTTCATCAAGGATGAAACTATACCAGTAATCTTCGAATACACAAGAACCACGTAAGTCGGAGAGAATCAGAAAACAACCTGGGGTATGGGTTTCTGATCTCACCTCATAAAGATGTTAATCTTTTTAGGAATACCAACTGACTACGTATGAGGAAGTGATACAAGGTATCGACTCCCTTTTGTGGCAAAGTGCCAGGAATCCGAAATGGATTCCATGTATATCAACCAAGTTTGGATACTAGTTGATGTACCGCAAGGCATTGTGCCTACTGGTACTTTATAAGTCTTCAAGGAAGACATACATGGATGGAAACATACCAACGTATAAAGCTAGGCTTTTAGCAGAAAGGTATCATTATCAACATTGTGTTGACTACGACTCAACCTTTTACCTGTTGCCACGGTAAATCCATTTGGATAATGCTTGCTAATGCTGCATGTTTCATTTATGAAATATGTCAGCTAAACAGGAAAATCGCTTTCCTGAAAATGAAACCTTTTGGAGGATGTTTAAAACATCCTGTCGGTTTTGTCGTACAATAACTAGCAAACAAGGTTTGCAGGTTTTTCGATCCATGTTTGGATTGAAGCAAGCATTAGGTTCTTAGTATTATCGTTTTGATGTAATCATAATAGTTTATGGTTTAATTCAAAACGAAAATGATTATTATGTATATAAGGAGGTTAGTGGGAGCGTACTGACAGTGGCTGTCCTATAAATAATGATAATAAATCAATTATTGGAAATAATATTCTCATAAATATAATCGGCGAAAGCTTGGCTTTCGATAAAACACTCCGAGAAACCGTATATTGAAAAATGTACGCGACCTGGTGTCTCATACGCTTTGAGCATATGGATTCACAAACAGGCCAGTCCTAGTGATAGTCACTGGATTGATGTTAAGAACATCTGTTAGTTTCTTAGAGAACTAAGGATACATTCTTAAACTATGGAGATGGAGAACTTGAAGTGACTGGGATCACTGTAGTAAGTTTCCTAAACCAATAAAACGACTATAAGTCGCAAACGGTACTACAAAGTTTGAATAACGGTACAGTGAGCTGGAAATCTTCCAAGCAAGATACTGTTACCGAATAAACAACAAATGCGGGTTATTGCTGCTGCTGAGGCAGCAATAGAAGCCTTCTGGGTCGATATAAATCCTAATTAGATTAGGAAAGGTTATGTTAGCTGCTGAGCTAGGCGTCAGCACAGGCTAAAGAATTAATGGTCTCATCAACGATCCAGATACATACTTCGATATTCATCTGATTCGTTCGGATCATACATCGTGGCGATGTGATGATCGAATAAATCGCGTCAGATGATAATCATGCAAATCCGCTAACGAAAGCCTTTTCTCAGCAGTTTGAGCCAACCGTACATAGTTCCGGTGTAAGACACTCGAGTGACTGGCTATAGGCCAAGTGGGAGATTGTTGGACAATTATGACCCATAGAGTCACTATTTGTACAGATTATGGTGTTGTTGTACAAATTAACTATGTGACAAAGGAGATTGCACTCTTATCATTTGTGATTAGATCACCTAGATGTATAAATGATGATAGGTCCTTGTGATTTGTTCCTGGATTAAGAATGATATGAGACAGTATCAGTCCACGAAGGATAAATCATTAAATATCCATAGTCAGAGTATTATCGAGATTGGACTTCGATAAATACGTAAAAGACTAGTATTACACTTGTGCGCGTTGTGAGGGCATAACGGCATAGTTCTTATATATTTGGGTATATGATACTCATGCAAGTGTAATAGGAGGTTGTGTTTGCCGATGGTACGGGAAACCGCTTCGCTCTGGATAGACCCCCTCGGAATTCCATTGGTAGTATGACTATGTGTCTATGGAAGTCCGAAATCAGGTATAGGTGTATTTGGTCTTAACCTTAGACTTGCACCGCTAATACTTACGACAATCAATATACTTTGGTTTTGGTCGTCCAGGGCTTTAACCGGTTTCTGTGTACGCCTCTTCTGGGTATATCGAGAATCATATTGTGTTGGGTGTGATGTCAAGACGGAAGTATCACTCCAGTCATAGTGGAGATGATGGTCACGTGGATACGAGACTGGTTCTCTTAAATGCTGCAAGCTATCGGGATATTATGACAAGGTAATGTATATCCGATTATAGAGACTAGTTACCAGACCGACATGTGCTTCGTACGGGGCAGACACAATTCCAGCCCTAGGCCTAGCACGTGATCATTCGATACTGGATCGACATACGCAATACTATGTATACTACGTCTGATATAGATCGCTTATTCCTGTAAGCATGTTTCTGGAGAATTGGGTAGACATGGCGTTTTGCTAGAAGCCAACCTTGTTTTATAAATCGGTAAAACGTAGTACTAGGTACTTACATGTTCGGATAGTCCGACGACCGTATTTACTGCCAACATATCCGGGGATCTCATGGGTCGCTTCCCGAAGATTCACCGATAACGTATGACTCGCACTTTAATTAATCTAGGATTAATTAGACGAGAGAGAAAATTAATCTGGGATTAATTGCGGAGATATTTTATCTGTGATAAAATATCAATTAAAGATAGAGAACAATTAATTTGGAATTAATCGGTAAATTAATATATTCGATATTTTATACGAAATTGGATTTCGACGCGGAATTAAAATTAGATTTTAATTCGGGCGAACGAGTTAATTTAGAATTAATTCGTTAGCGATGTGAATAGTGATTTCGCTAGGCATAATCATTTAATTGCGTCGCAACGGAAAATTCGTTAATTTGGAATTAGCGAACCCGAGCCCGGGATTGTTTGCGAGCGCATTCGCATTTCGAATTCGAGTGCGGCACGCAAGTCAAATCAAGCGTCAAATCATTAGTCACATCAAGCGTCAAATCACATGTCACTTTGAGTGATGTGACAATTGATTGATTGATGTGAGTTGATGGCAAACATTTAATGCTTGACTTTTTTGAAATTGAAAAATGGTAAATGGTTAATTGATTTGGAAATTAAAAAACCTATTACACATTTTTCTTTTCACTCTCTTTCTCTTTGCTCACGATTTTGGAGCCAAAACTCTCTCTCTCTCTCACGTTTTTCCTTTGTTTTTCTGGTTTGACCGAGTGATGAAGGAGAAGCTAAGGAAATTTGTGGCAAATTTCTTGGGTGCTAGCACACATAGGAGCCATCCTAAGGTGATAGGGAACTCACTAAATGAGCATGAAATCATCACTTGGAGCTTGGAGCTTTCATGGAGGACATCAATGGCCGAAAATGGTGGAAGAAAAAACTGCCACTGTCGTGACTTGGAGAAGGGCAGAAACTGATTTTTGTCTTCACCGCATCGACTCAACCGATCATTGTGAGTATTCCGCACCTCCTTTGATTGTATTCACATGTATTTTCATTGCTTGATAATGATCCTTGGACCTTAGAGAATCCAACAACAACTCAATGTTAGTTGCGACGCTTTTGCAACAGTATCATAACTAATCATTCTAAGGTCTATTACGTCTTTACCATATTTAAAGAGATGTTATATAATAGAAATTGTTTATTTTATTCATAATAAAATGTTACATAAGTATTTATAGGGAAATACATAAGAAAATTGGCACTTTGAGCACCCTAACAAAAAGATGTCTTACCACTGATAATTATCATTTTTCTTATAAATACCTACGTATTTTAATGTTAAAAACAACTTGAATCGATGCTTCTTCTTTTTCTTTTTATCACAACAATCAAAATCAAAAGAGTGTTCTTAGTTGTTATTGATATATCACATATCAAATAACAACACACTCCATTATATCTCAAGATAAATTTTCCAAATAAAACCAAGTAAAGATCATGTGTTTGTGGTTTTGTAAAGCAAAAAATGGAAAATTTCTTGAAAGAAACAATCACGTGCTTTGAGGTTTCACAAATGTCTTGTCACTAGTGAAAAGATTGCCTCAACATCTCTTAGAATCGGGTAAGGAGAATGTCAAAGTTACAACATCTATGTATAAGATTGTTAAGATCTCAAGTCAAATGACTACTCATACAATCATTACTTGAGAGTTTTCATAGAAACATGGGATAAACATTCCATGTGAAAACTCTCGGTGGTCAGTTTCCCCACTTAAAGGCATATTGTATCAAATATGACAATCTCTTCGGTTTGTGAATGTTCTGATTGTTCACAAAATATAGATAGGAATATTTAGGAGTAAAGAATCTCATAAGGCGTTAAAGTCATCACCTATAATTCTAAGAACTTTATTATATATGAAAAATTATATCAAACAAATTTAAAGAATGATATATATAATAAATAATGTCATTTTATTGATTAATATGAATTTATAAATACAAATATAATATATCTTATTTTATTATACATACATGTATATAAAGTCAGGCATAAATTGAATATATTCCTAACAATACTATGGTATTGCTTTTTGTCTCATAATAGTCTCACTAAAAGAGAATATTCAGAATCAGTATGAGATTCTTTCTCATATGTTCAAAAAAAAATCGATATTCTGCCAGAGCCCACATCGGGAAAATATTTCTAAAATTTGGATAGTGTAACATGCAATTCCCCATAAACACTCCAAGGATTTCCTGCCATCAATAAGTAATCAATTAATGTTACCTCTTTATAAGTAATCAATTAATGTTTACCTCTTTAAGTTGAATACATACATATATACATATATATTTAAAAGTAAATAAATAAATGATAATTTTTAACTGGAGGAATAATAATACACTTGCATAGTTTGAGTATATAATTATATCTCTTATGTGGCATCAATTATTAAACACTTATTATCTATTTTTATTTAGATGGAAACTTATATATATAAGTTTTTGAGTAAATAAAAAACTCAAGTTGTGTAATAATCTAGTATGTGGTCATTGTTATCATAAACACTTGCGAAAATGAGCATTTAGATTTGATAAAACTAATCGAAATTCCATAATGATTAAAAATTAAATAAAACTCCCATGTTGTTATAATAATTATTTTAAATCTTAATTTTATTTATCATTTTACTATTTTCCCTCTTATGTAAAACTTAAATGCTTATGAAATACTTCTAAAAAAATACTTATGAAATATTAATCAAGTAAAATGATGTAAAATTAAATGTCTTCCACATTTTAAAATTTCATTTAATTCAAATATTTTAGTTTTTCTCTATTATTAATCATTAAGGAAATTTAAATTATTTTATTTGATTCATATTTCCTAAACATTTAAATTTTCTATAAGGGATAAAATATTAAAATGAGTGGATGTATGAGATATTGCATTAACTGTTCATCTTTTTTAATCTAGTCTAATAGAGTATGAGACCGTACAAATATTATCTCATACATTCAGATGTTATTACATCATTAACAAATGAAAAAAATTGAAAATAAATAATGTGTGTCTTAAGTATCATATATGTGTCATTTCATAAGGTTGTAGTATTTGTGATGTCACTTATTTCATGCGAACAGTTTGTCACCGTGGATTTATGCATTATTATTAAATGCACCTTAAGAAAAATTCAGTGTATCACAACTTGTAACATAATGAATGATAGTATAGATATTGATTAATCCCCATTATTTATATAATAATTTCCATTTTTTTATCATAATAATTAAAGAAAATTATTTGCCCATAGTAAAAAATACCTGTTGGGGAAAATCGCCATCTTTTAGCTGCGAATTTATTAGCAATTTAGCAGCACGGTGAAGAGGAGTAGGATCTCTTTCCATCTAACAAAAAAAAGATCAAATAATAATAATAAATAAAGCAATGTTAAATTATTTTAAGGCATTTTGTTATTTTTTTCAAGCAGAATCTATATAATTCAGATAAACATAAAATATGTTTCTTAAATAATTGTTTTCTAAAAATTAAAAATCAAAATCTAACCTGTCCAGCATGAATTAAACCCATCATAGCCCATGCAGTTTGTACTAAATTCGATCGGTTTCCTTCAAGAGGGACATATTTCTGCATCACCAAAACAATGATTATCATTTTGTAAGAATTTATCAATAAGTTTGGACTCATTTGATTACGATATCTCTCGGCAAAATCAGTCTTGAGTTGATGTCTCACTCACTATAATAAATTGACTTTTTGATTACGATATTCTTAACTTTT
>SKCR01004638.1:0-26328 GCA_019454045.1 Zanthoxylum bungeanum | reverse complement strand
GAACGCGTGAGTGCACGTGGGCCCACTTTCATTTGGAAACGTGTGGGGCCCACATGACACATGTCATTCTAATGCTCAATGCACTCAATGTTATTGCATGGAAATTGAGTGTTTGACACTCTAAGCCATTGCATGTGTTGTGTCATAAATTTATTATTAATTTAATAAATTATGGCATAAATATAATTGATTTTGGTAAATCATTTTAATTAACATAACACAACTTCTTCTCTCTCAAATTTCTCTCCTCTCTCACCGCCCATTTGAGCAAAGTGTTCACTGGTTTGGAACCAGTTTGGGCGTGAGCTAAAGGGAAGCAAGAGTGGTTTCTCATGGTGAGAAATCAAGTGCTAGCACACTTACAAGTCTTGCGAAGGTGGTAGGGAGGTTCCCCCATGAGACGGGATCCATCCGACGAAGATTGGAGCTTCGTTTCTTCACTCAATTTTCTGTTTTTGTAGGCAGTGGACTGCATGCAGTAGGCTTACATGGCAGTGCGTTTTTGGGCTTGAATCGTCTCCAAATCGACATAACCGATCAATGTGAGTATTCCGCTACCTCCGTTGATGTGTTCACATATAATTTCATGTCTTGATTTGATCTTGGGACCTTATAGATAACCAACAGTACCATCCGACTACGTTTAGAGGAAGTGATACGAGGTATCGACTCCCTATTATGGCAAAGTGCCATGAATCCGAAATGGATTCCATGTAATAACAACTATTTTGGATACTAGTTGTTGTACCACAAGGCATTGTGCCTATGGTACATTTAACTTCTTCAAGGAAGACATACATGGATGGCAACATACCAACGTACAAAGCTAGGCTTTTGACGGAAAGGTATCGTTATCAACATGTGTTAATAACGGTTCAACCTTTTACCTGTTGCCATGGTAAATCCATTTTGAAAATGCTTGAAAATAATTATATATTTCATTTATGAAATATGTCAGTTACAAATCAAAATCGCTTTCCTGAAAAGGAAACCTTTTGGAGGATGTTTACAACATCCTGACGATTTTGTATAACCGACAAACAAGGTTTGCGGGTTATTCGATCCATGTTTGGATCAATGCAAGCATAAGGTTCTTGGAACTGACGTTTTGAAATAATCATAATGGTTTATGATTTGACTCAAACGAAATAATTCTTGTGTATAAGGAGGTTAGTGGGAGATTGCACTAACAGTGAAATTCCCATAAAGCAATTGGTGAAAGCTGCTTTCATAAATATTCTTTCATAAGAATTCTCCGTAGAATTCTGGGGAGTAACAACCTTTATTCAAGGAATAAAGATCTACTGGGATAGATTTGGAGTTTGTTAACACTCTCTGGAAATTGTACATTTAAAATGCACTTGTATTGGTGTCTCATACGCTTCGAGCATATGGAGTCACAATCGGGTCAATCCAAGTGATAGTCACTGGATTGAAGTTAAGAACCCTGTTAGTATCTGGAGAACTAAAGATGCTGTCTTAAACTATGGAGAAGGAGAACTTGAAGTGACTGGGATCACCACTGCAAGTTTCCAAACAATAAATATACTGCGGTACTATAAAGTTTGAATAACGGGACAGTGAGCTGGAAATCTTCCAGCAAGATAATTGTTGCCCGAAAAACAACAAATGCGGATTATTGCTGCAGCTGAGGCAGCAATAGAAGCCATTTGGATCAAAAATTAATCTAATTAGATTAGATATAGTTCTGTTAGCAGCTGAGCTAGGCGTCAGCACAAGCTAAGGAATTAAAGGTCTCATCGACGATCCAGATATATACTTCTATATCATCTGATTTGTTCGGATCATACATCGTGGCGATGTGATGATCGTATAAATCGCGTCAAACGATAATCGAACAAATCCGCTGACGAAAACCTTTCCTCAGCAATTTGAGCGAACCGTACATAGTTCAGGTGTAGGACACTTGAGTGACTCGCTACGTGCCAAGTGGGAGATTGTTGGATAATATGACCCATAGCGTCACTAATTGCACAGAACATTGTGTTGCTGTAGCAAATTAACTATGTAACAAGGAAATTGCACTCTCGTCATTTGTGATTAGATCACCATAGATATATAAATGAAGAGAGGTCCCTATGATTAGTTCCTGGATTGAGATGATATGAGACAGTATCAGTCCACGAAGGATTAATCATTAAATATCCCTAGCAGTAGTATTATCGAGACTGGACATCGATAATGCGGAATAGGCTAGTATTGCACTTGTGCGCGTTGTGAGGGCACAACGGCATAGTTCTTATATATATAAGTATTGGATACTTGTGCAAGTGCGATAGGAGGTCGTGTTTCACCGATGGTACGGGAAACAGCTTCGCTCTGGATAGACCCTTCGGAATCCCATTGGTATTATGACTAGGTTCTATGGGAGGCCGAAATCAAGGTAGGTGTGTATAGTCTTAACCTGAGACTTGCATCGCTAATACTTACGACAATCGGTAAACTTTGGTTTTGGTGGTTGGGGGATCTTAACTGGTTCTGTGTTCACCTCTTCTGGGTTTATCAGGAATCGTAGTGTATTGGATGTGATGTCGAGACGGAAGTGTCACTCCAGTCATAGTGGAGATGATGTCACGCAGGATACGGTATTAGTGCTCTTAAGTGATGCGCATCCAATCGTGATATTATGACCAGGTCATGAATATCCGATTATAGAGACTAGTTACCAGACATCCGATATGTGTTTCGGACGGGGCAGACACTTATCCAGCCCCAGCCCTAGCACGTGATTATTCGATACTGGGCCGATATGCACAATACATTAGTATCCTACGCTTGATACAGATCTTTGATATTCTTTAATGGATATGTCCGGAGAATTGAGTAGACTTGGTGCTTTGCTAGGAGTCGACCTTGTCTCGTAAATCGGTAGAACGTAGTACTTGGTACGTACGTGATTCGGATACTCCGACGACCGTATTTACTGTCAACTTATCCGGGGATCTCATGGGTCGCTTCCCGATAATCCACCGATGACGCACAACTCGCACTCTTGAATAATCTGGGATTATACAGAAGAGAGAGAAAATTAATCTAGGATTAATTACGGAGATATTTTATCTAGGATAAAATATCGTCTAGAGAGAGATAATAATTAATTTGGAATTAATCGGTAAATTAATATATTCGATATATTAAAGGAAATTAGATTTCGACGCGGAATTAAAATTAGATTTTAATTCGGGCAAACGAGTTAATTTAGAATTAATTCGTTAGCGACGTAAATAATAATTTCGCTAGGCGCAATTATTTATTTAAATTCGATTTAATTAACGTCGCGACGTAAGTTCGGTATTTCGGAAATATCGAACCCGAACGCGTCAGTGCACGTGGGCCCACTTTCCTTTGGAAACGTGTGGGGCCCACATGACACATGTCATATTATGCATTATTTAATTCTAATGCATTGCATGGAGATAGTGTACAATGCACTCAATGGTTTTGCATGGAAATTGAGTGTTTGACACTCTAAGCCATTGCATGATTTGTGTCATAAGTTTATTATTAATTTAATAAATATTATGGCATAAATATAAATTGATTTTTTGTACAAAAATTATTAAAAAAAAATCTCTCTCAACTCTCTCTTCTCCTCACGCCAAACACACCAAGTGTGGACTGTTTTTTGACTGGTTTGGGCGTGACTTTAGGGGAGCAAGGGTTGGGTTTTCATGGTGAAAACCGCAAGTGCTAGCACACTACGAGTCTTGCGAAGGTGGTAGGGAGGTTCACCCATGAGCTGGGATCCGTCGGACGAGGCTTGGAGCTCCGTTCATCATCTCAAAATTCTTTTTTGGAGGACAGTGGGCTGCTGCAGTGGGCGCACCAACGCAGAGTTTCTTGGTTCGATTCGTCTTCAATTCGACATAACCGATCAATGTGAGTATTCCGCTACCTCTCCGTTGGTGTGTTCACGCATGTTTTCATGTCTTGTTTGATCTTGGGACCTTAGAAAAACACAACAGCCCCACCTTCATTTTCTTCATGTCTGCCTTGTCAATACGGCAGTCACACATCCAGTGACCCCGTTTGCCACAGTTTAGGCAGACATCTTGGGATATGTCTTTTGTCTTCCTAGAAGACTATTATGATTTTGCCTTTGCCCTTTTCAGAAGCTCTGGCTCTGCCTCCTTGAGCATAGCCATCAACTCTCCAAGAGTTTACTCTTGGTTTATAATGAACATGCCCCAGCTATCGGGTAGAGACTATAAGATCAAATCTTTGGTAGTCAGGTAATGCCCAACTAACCTAGTTTATCGATGTCAGCAATCATCTGCGACACCTAGTGTTCGACAGATGTACTCTCTGACATACATGAGTGAAAAAGCTTATTTTGCAATTTGTACTTCTAAGATCTAAAAATAGATCTATGAAGATCCTTTAATTTCAATCATCATGGTATAAGGATCTAATCCTTAGTTTTGACGACAAAATTAAAGTTTCATTGCGGTAAGCATAACGGATTGAGCAATAAAGTTATCATCACCATGAGTCTTCCAAAACTCATGCTCCATTATTTGCTCAACTCCGGGCTCAGGCTCGAGAGTTTTCCCTATCAAATAGAATAACTTCTCAATTCCCAGGACTATCTTGAGGTTCTATTCCCAATCTAAAAATTGGAGCCGTTAAAAAAAATTTTCACCTAGGATTATGTTCTAAACGCTAATCTTTCAGTTATTTGATTCCAATAGTCCAACTATCCAATCAACGATTTCGGGTACAATAAAATATAATGATTATTATAGTCTAACTATATAATCAACTGCTATTTGATGAGTTAAATTCAAATATATTAATTACTATAATCCAATTATATAATCAACTATAAATGAAGTAGTTTGAATACAATCCAAATGTTTAATTTAAAACAACAATTAAATATTAGTCCAACTAATATATATTTAAATAATGACGAAAAATGAAATGAGCGCGTATTGGCATGTATCTAAAGGAAATTTCAAATTTAATACTTGCCTCCCACTATTTTTCGGCGAGCCTCTAACCCTATGTTCAGTACTCGGGAAACCTAGTTTCCTAGTGGGCTAGGATCCCGTTAAATAACACACAACCTTGACTTTGGCTAACAAGTTGTATGATATTTAACTAGGTAGATATCTAAGATCAATTGGATCTCATCCAACTACTAGATCCAGTAGGTGGACATCCAAGTCTGAAATATATATCTAATATATGCAAATATATCCGATATATTCCCTAACCTTTTTCCTCTGAATCAACTAAGCCTTGCTTTGTCACAACAAGCTTAATGATTCCAGTTAACCGAGACCCATTGACCTTGGAAAGCTTCGTAATTGATGTCGATGGACAAGAAATGATCTTCACTTTGGCCAATAAATCACAACTTGGACAAGACATGCGTTATGGAACAAAGCCTTCATGATTCAAACACATCCGCGATGGACTAAGGTCTTGACTTTGGCAAACAAACCAGTGCCAATCTTGGATCTTGAGAGAGAATAAATCAATGGAAGGAAATCGCTTAATATTTGTTGAGGGTTTTTCGCGTAATTGGCAACAAATTAATTATCTTTGATTACGTCTCATCATACACCATTAAGCATGCATTCTAAAAGCATAATAAGGCGCGGTAAATAAATTAATAATGATAAGCGGATGGATATCTAATACATTTTGTTCCTAGAACAAATCTCTCCCTTTCCTCTCTCCCGCTAACACAAATCTTACTTCTACCCAATTACATAACACTTCTAAAGAAACCTCATTTATATTGAGGGGATTAGTTGAGAAGAGAAATACAAAGAGTCAAAAGGTAATATGCTAGACACGCAGGTCCAATTTAATAAATTCTAAATTTATTACAACAATTTCCAAAATTGCCCTCAACCATCTAATATCCATCTGATATACATTATTCATACATCACATCCATGTATTTACATAAAGCATGTTATCAATCAATCTAATCCAATTAATTAATCTTTGATTAATGATCATCTAATGTTCAAACAACGATTTGATTTGCGCGAGTCAAACTCGTTTAAGAATAAGCACTCAAAGTGTAAATTCTTGAATTATATCAAACTACAATATTAAATCCAATTTAATTTGTATTCAATACTAATTTTTTATTTAATTCCAAATTAAATAATTACACTTTATTAATGAGCCTTTGTGATTTAGATTCTAAATCTAATCATAATGGGTCTCAAAACCCAATTAACATCCAATGTCAATTTAATTAAAGCCCAATTGGCTTTTAATTAATTCACTAGGCATGGACTTTGGCAACCAAAGCCCAATAAGGAATCACCCTTTGCCATAAAATTAATTTTGGCCCATTAGGCCCAATTAAATTATAAAGGCCCAATTATCATATTTGGACTTTATAGAAATGGTTTTAGGCCCAATTGGATCCAACCAATTATCCTAAACCAAACTTGGCACAACCAAGCCCATTAAGCCCAAATACAACATTATTAGCCCAATTCCAAATTAAGCCCAATTAATTAAATTCCAATATACTCAATATCACAATTCAATTAACTAAAGTGTATAGCCATAATTAATTATTCAAAATAACATTTCCAAAATACCAATTTACATAATTAATCATGCTTTATTAATATCAATTCATGTCCAACATAATTGAAACAAAATCAATTCATTTCCATGCTTTGATGGTCACGGCAATGGTGGATTTTCTTAATTAATTTTGATTTCAATCCAATTAAATCACAAATCAATTTATCCATCATTTTAAACACATCCAATGGTCCAAAATCAAAATCACCATGACCTAGGGTTCTATACCATATTCGGCCAAGCCTAATCTTTTTGGGAAAATTAATCCAATTAATTTTTCTTCAAATTGATCATGCACAACTCAAAGTTAACATATTATAAGCATGCTCAAACAAACAATTTGAACAAATCTTGCTCAAATCACAAAATCCCAAATTAAAGTTTAAGAACCCTAAATTCAATTTCATGCTCAATTATGGCTCTGATACCATTGTTGGGTTTCTAAGGTCAAACCAAGATCAATTAAGCAAGAAATCATGTGAATACAACAAAGTAAGAATGCAGAAAATACTCACTTTGATCGGTTTTGGATGTAGGAGATAACAAAAATACAAGCCTTTGTGTTGTGCTCCAAGCTCTCATTTGATGTATGTAAAGCTTCCAAGCATCTCCTTGAATTCCAAACTGATGGATATGTTTCCCTATCACCTTTGTAACACTTCTTTAATATGCTAGCAATGGAAACTTTTTGTAACAAAAATCTCCCCTTATCATTGTGTGACTCTCGGCCAAGCCAAGAGAAGAGAGTGAGAGAGGCAACTCTTGGTTTTTTCTTAGAGAAAAGAGAGGAAGAGAGATTTGATTTTGGTGTTGTGTAATTGTAATTGAATTTCCAAAAAATAATTCCCTTTTACCAAAACCATGTTTGGTAAATGTCATTCCAAATGACAAAATGTGTCTTACAAGTTACCAAAATAAATCTTCACCAACTTCCATCACCAAAAGTAGTGACAAGTGAGGTGACTTGTGGGCCCCACTTGATTCAAAATCCGAGTGGGACCGCAACACATCCCGAGCTCGGGTTCGCTAATTCTGAATTAACGAATTTTCTGTTGCGACGTAATTAAATCAAATTTAATTAAATAATAATGCCTAGCAAAATTACTATTCACGTAGCTCGCGAATTAATTCTAAATTAATTCGTTCGCCCAAATTAAAATCTAATTTTAATTCCATTATGAAATCTAATTTCATGTAATATATCGAATAGATTATTTTATCGATTAATTCCAAATTAATTGTTATCTCTCTTCAAATAGTATTTCATCCCAGATAAAATCTCTCCGCAATTAATCATAGATTAATTTTCTCTCTCTTCTACTTAATCCCAGATTAATTATGTTCGAGTCATACGTCATCGATGAATCTTCGGGGAAACGACCCATTAGATCCCTGGAAATGTTAGTAGTAAATCCGGTCGTCGGAGTATCCGAATACGTGCGTACCTAGTACCACATTCTTACCGATTTACAAGACATGGTTGGCTTCTAGCAAAGCACGGTGCCTACCCAATTCTCCAGAAATATTCTTTTAAGAAATATGTAATCTATGTCAGGCGTAGTATACGTAGTATTGCGTATTGTGATCCAGTATCGAATGTCACATGCTAGGCATGGGGCTGGAATTGTGTCTTCCCCCTACAAAGCATATATCGGATCTCTGGTAACTTGTCTCTATAATTGGATAAACATGACCTAGTCTTATTATCCTGATGACTGCAGTACATAAGAGTACTAGTTCCGTATCCTACGTGATCATCATCTCCATATGACTGGAGTGATAGTTCCATCTTGACATCACACCCAATACACTATAATTCTCAGTATACCTAGAAGAGGCGTACACAGAACCTGTTAAAGCCCTAGATGGTCAAAACCAAAGTATATTGATTGTCGTAAGTATTAGCAATGCAAGTCTCAGGTTAAGACCAAATACACCTATCCTAATTCGGATTCCCATAGACACATAGTCATACTACCAATGGGATTTCGAGGGGTCTATCTAGAGTGAAACTGTTTCCGTACCAACGGTAAACACAACCTCATATTACACTAGCATGAGTATCCAATACCCAAATATATGAGAACTATCTCGTTATGCTCCCATAACACGCACAAGTGCAATACTAGTCTATTCCGCATTATCGATGTCCAATCTCAATAATACTACAACTCGGGATATTTTAATGATTAAACCTTAGTGGATTAATATTGTCTCATATCTTATCAATCCAGAACTAATCATATGTACTTTTATCATTTATATATCCCGGTATTCCAATTACAAATGATAAAAGAGCAATTTCCTTTGTCACATAGTTAATTTGTACAAATAGTGATGCTATGGGTCATAAGTTTCCAACACATGGGGATAAACACTCCATGTGAAAACTTTCGACGGTCAGTTCGATGGACACAAGCAACTCATGCATCCATGTGATACACCAAGCGGACGGATCTTCGCTAGTAGCTTATGAGATCATATCATCATGCTAGCCTCTTCTCTTTGTGAACGCCCAGATTATTCACAAAACTATGACTAGGAACGTTTGAGAGTAATGATTCTCATAAGGCATGGAAGCCATCATCTTATTACTCCAAGGGCTTTATTACAGTTTTTGATTATTCATATATGTATGTAAGACACGTATAATAAAGATTGCAATTTTATTAATTAATGAAAATATTACAAATACATGTAAATATATCCCATCCATAAGTTGGGTATAGGGCATATCCCTTACAATCTCCCACTTGCACTATAGCCAACTAGTATGAATCTGGACACCATACTCTCGGGTTTGCCTATCATGCTTTTGTTAAGTCAGCCATTTAGTCAGAGAATCTGTAAGATTATCTTCTATGGGTATTTTCTCTATAATAACTTTTTTTCTCTGAACAATCTCCCGGATGAGATGAAATCGCCTGAGTACATGCTTGGATTTCTGGTGGAACTTTGGTTCCTTTGTTTGAGCAATGGCGCCCGTGTTGTCACAGTACATCGTGACGCCATTCTTTATCGCGGGAAGCACTTCCAGCTCCGTGATGAACTTCTTTATCCAGACTGCTTCTTTAGCTGCCTCAGATGCTACAATATACTCGGCTTCAGTGGTGGAGTCCGCTGTAGTTGACTACTATGAGCTTTTCCAACTGATAGCTCCGCCATTCATAGTAAACATATATCATATTTGCGATCTGCTGTCATCCATATCGGTCTGAAAGCTTGCATCACAGTAACCAATGACTTTCATCTCAGAACAATCTCCGTATGTCAAGAACACATCCTTAGTTCTTCTCAGATACATGAGGATTATTTTGACAGCTGCCCAGTGTTTCTCACCAGGATTTACCCGATACCTACTCGTTATTCTAAGATCATAAGAGACACCAGGTACTGTACATAGCATGGCGTACATGATCAATCCTATTGCTGAAGCATATGGGATCTTACCTATACGCTATCTATCTGAAGGAGTATGTGGACATTGCTCCTTAGAAATTTTTATTCCATGACAAGTAGGTAAATTACCTCTTTTAGAATCTTCCATTTTGAATCTTTTCAAAACTTTATCTATGTATGTTGATTGAGAAAGTCCTAACAACCTCTTAGATTTATTACGGTAGATCTTAATGCCAATGATGTAGGCTGCTTCTCCCAAATCTTTCATGGAGAAATTCTGAGACCATTGTTTGGTGGCTTGCATCATGGGAATATCATTCCCGATGATTAATATGTCATCGACATATAATACAAGGAATACAACAACACTCCCAATACGTTTACTGTAAACACAAGGCTCATCTATATTTTTGATGAAGTCAAATTCTTTGATTGTCTCATCAAATTGTATATTCCAACTTCCGGAGGCTTGCTTGAGTCTATAAATGGATCGTTTAAGCTTGCATACTTTATTATGATCATCCTTAAATGCAAACCCCTCAGTTTATGTCATATAGACTTCCTCTATGAGGTTCCCATTAAGGAAAGCTGTTTTGACATCCATATGCCAAATCTCATAATAACAGTGTGCAGCTAGTGCCAGTAAAATTCGAATGGACTTTATCATTGCAATAGGCGAGAAGGTTTCGTCATAGTCAATTCCTTGGATTTGTCTCTAACCTTTCGCCACCAACCTAGCCTTATAGGTTTGGATGTTGCCTTTTGCATCAGTTTTACGCTTGTAAATCCACTTACAACCTATGGGTTTTATCCCTTCAGGTGCATCCACCAAGTCCCAGACTTGATTCTAATACATAGAGTCCATTTCAGATTTCATGGCCTCAAGCCACTTGACTGAATCAATGTCACGCATTGCTTCGTCATAACTGGTGGGATCATCATTATCAATGACCTGGTCATGTTCCTCATCAATATGGAAACTATATCTTTCAGGCTCATATCTTTCCCTACCAGACCTTCTAAGTTCATAACCTTGTGGTTTTTCCGTCGCTGCCCTTTTGAGGGGTCTGGGGTTTATTTTTATGTTAGTTTGTTCTTCTCGTACCTCATCGAGGTCAAGTCTACTCCCACTATATTTCTTGAGAAGGAATTCATTCTATAGAAATTTAGCATTTCGTGAGACAAATGTTCTTTGTTCATTTGGGACGTAGAACACTTATGCTCTTGAGTTCAAGGCATATCCTACAAACTTACATTTAACTGCCCTATCATCCAATTTGTTAGTTTGTATGAGCTTAACATATGTGTCACATCCCTAAACTCTTAGATAACTAAGACTATGACGTTTCCCAGATCATAACTCATATGGTGTTTGACTAACAGTCTTGGAAGGAACTTGGTTTAGTAGTAGTGTTGTAGTTTTTAAAGCAAGACCCCAAAATGAAAGAGGTAGATCCTTGCCTTGCATCATTGATCGGACGATATCTAATAATGTTCGATTTCTCATTTCGGAGACACCCCATTATGCTGTGGAGTTCCCGGATGAGTCCACTGGGAAACAATGCCATTTTCTCTCAAGTGATCTTGAAATTCATCACTTAAGTATTCACCACCTCGGTCAGACTTCAGCGACTTAATACTTTTATTAAGCTGGTTTTCTACTTCAGCTTTGAAGTCTTTGAATTTCTCAAATGCTTCAGATTTGTACCGCATAAGGTACACATACCAATATCACGAGTAATCATCGATAAAGATAATGAAGTAGGAGAATCCACCTCTAGCGGTGACTGATATTGGTCCGCATACATCAGAGTGTATGAGTTCTAATGTCTCCGTTGCACGCTGTCCTTTGGTCATTTTACAAAGTAAACAAGACTCACAAGTTCCGTAAGGTTCATATTTGAAGGGTCTGAAATACCCACCCTTATGTAGCTTAGTTAATATTGTTACATTGATATGACCTAAGCGACTGTGCCATTGAAGTGATTCATTGAGATTATTCGAGTTAACGTTGTATATATTAGAGGTTGAACATTATTTGTTAGTTTGTAAGACATAGATACCATTATTCAAAATACCATCTCCATATTCCATTTCATTGAAATAAATAGAACATTCATTACAACTTATTAGGCATGAAAAGCCTTTATTACATAAAGACGAAATTGAAATGATGTTCTTTATTAGAGAATGTACATAAACACAATCTTCTAAGTCTAAAACTAAACCATTCGGCAAAACTAATTAATAAGTCCCCACGCACAATGTAGCCAGTTTTGCTCCATTACCCATGCGTAAGTCAACCTCCCCATGACGGAGTCTCCTACTGTTTCTCAAGCCTTGCATATTGTTACACAAGTGAGTCCCACAACCGGTGTCAAACACCCAAGTAAAAGGTTAAGAGTTTTGAGAATATAGTTCAATCATATACAACGTATCTGAAGCATTGGGATTCTTGGCCTCTTGGGCTTCCCTAGCTTCCTTGGCTTTCAAGGATCTACAGTCTTTCTTCCAATGACCATTCTTTCCACAAAAGAAACATTTCCCCTTTCCATTTTTCTTCTCCACCTTACCATTGGGCTTTAGGTGATCTGGAGCCTTGGCCTTGCCCTGATTTTTATTTCGGCCTCGTGGCTTCAGGTCCGTACCCGTAAGCATGACATAGATTTTATGCTCCGGTTTCAAGTCCTTCTCTACTTACTTTATCAGATTGTGTAATTCTGCTAAAGTAGCTTATTTATTAAACATATGAAACTGCATAATAAAGTTAGAGAAGTCTTTTGGTAAGGACTGAAGAATTAAATCGTGACCTATCTCATGATCCATGATGAACCCGAAGTTGGCCAATTTTTCAATGTGGCCAATCATTTTAAGCACATGTCCACTAAAAGATCCTTCTTTATACCTTGTTTGGAATAAGACATATGACACTTGGAATCTTACGGTATGAACAAAAGTTTCATACAACTCCTTCAAGTGAAAGATGATGGTTTGAGCATCCATATTTTCATGAGCTTTCTGAAGTTCATCCGACATCGAGCCAAGCATTATGCAAACCATTTACTCATCATCATCAACGTGTTTCTTCCAAGCATCAAATGTATTTTGGTCAGCATCTTTTGCGGGTTAAAAGGGAAATGGTCTTTCAAGAACGTAGAAAATCTTTTCTTGTCGTAAGAAAATTTTAAGGTTTCTAAACCAGTCATTGTAGTTGTCCTCTTTGAGCTTATGCTCATCAAGGATGGAACAAAGTGATCCATTTGAATGTTTGTGAAATATTTTAACCCACCTGTTAAGAGAGAATGTTAAAATTAGGAATATGTTTTCATTAATGTTTCATAATAACATGGGCTTTTAATATTATAAAGTTGCTCCAATTCAATTGTTTTAAAATTTGAAGCAAATCGCATCAACCCCAATATGATGGATTTCTTGTGGGCAAGGATCCCATTATCATCATTTCACAACTCTGACTAGGGCCGGTCGTTATAAAATATGATAATTAGGTAGGTTCTTAACCAATTTATGATATAAATCACAATTCCTTTATCATTGGGTTGGGCAATCAAACATGCCATAGATTATGCTAGTCCTTGTGGACACCCAATCTTTGCCACTAAGTTATAAGACCACGCCTAAGGGTCGCTGCGTCTTATGACTTAAAAAAGTCAAACCATTGTCAATAGTATGATTTATGGACAAACTGGTATTCGTCAGTCTGGTAAAGCCTAGTCCTGCCAATACAGTTTAAGCCCTTTGAGTCTATACTTTACAATGGGAGGCAAATTTTAGACTTAAATTATTATTGAGGATTTTAGCAAGTTTAAGTGAATAACTGTCAAATGGATTCCTCCATTGAAAATTCCCCAGAGGGAGGGTGGAGCGAACTCTCTTAAATACCTTTACCTCTTAGGCTCTTATTGCCTTGGTGACATGAATAAACAATAGATCCTCTAAATTAGTCAAACACTTTAAATATGCTTTAAGGTAAGCTTTGAGTAAATTATTATCTAGATTTCTTCACAGCTTTTCCTTTTAGCTATAAAAGGTAATGAGTGAAGGAAGACACCAAATCATTATCTAACTCTAGTAATACCTTTGGTTAAATTAACTTTAGTTTGTAAAGTTTTATTAACGTCTTGGTCCCACCCCACTTGTATCTTTTATTATAAACAAGTGATTTATATTTATTAGACTTAAAGGTAATAAATCTCTAAGTTCATCACGGAATAATTACTTAGCTAAGGGATAAGCAATACACTCTTATTTCCATAGAAAGTCTCTAGATGATTGCACCCTAAAATAATCATGCCAATTCTAATCATATATAGAATCATGAAGCATATGAGTTTTAATATGTTGGAATTATTTTAGGCATTAAATAACTTTGATTAATATTTAATTAAGATATTGCATTTTATTTTAATCAAATAATTTACTATTCATGTTTTTTGACAGATGCATGAACTTTAAACGCAATTTTACAATTCAAATCTTAACCTAATCATGTAAAACTTGTGCCTAAAAGTACGTTCAGGGTGTTAGCTTTCCAACGAGCTTTTGCACACCCAATTTTGAGTTCAAATCATATATAACTAATCAAAACAAAAATGGCGCGTTGATACCACTGTTGGGAAGCGGCTGCGAGTTCGCAGCAGAAAATTAAAAAATTATGATGCCACTATCCATTTGCCCAAGACCCATTTGTTTTGATTATTCTACAAGCCTATGCATGTTACTATATATTCTAAGCATAAAAACTCATAAAACATGCAAAGAACATAAACCTAAACATGCTAGCTATCATAAGAACTCTAATTAAAATAAAGAAGAAAAAAACTTACTTGAATCGAAGACTCCTCCAGTCCTCCCTCCAATCTACAAGCTTTTCTCAAACTCAGCAAGCTCTTACATGTTCCAATGAGCCACCCAAGTGTGTGGCCTCCAAAGGTGCACACACCAAAGCAAAAACTCAACGGCAAGACTTTGCCTTGAGTGCACGAGTATTTTACCCTTGGTGCTAGCCTAGGCAAACACCTCAAAATTTTTTTTGAGATTCCTCTAGTCAAATAGACTTAAGGATCCTAAAATCAATGGCTTACTCTTAAACTTTAGAGTTGCTCACTTAAATAAACCCAAGATATGAAAGATTTTGGTGTAAAAATGTGTAAAGAATTCTTTGGGTTTATATAAATGCTCCAAAGACAACAAAATTAATTAAGAATATGATGTGGGATAAATGCTAATTAAATCTTAGCCATTGGATCTTAATATAGTGGTTTAATGAGATTATAAGAGTTTGGGCTGAATTGCAATTCAAAACAAATAAAACAAATCAAATAAAAAACGCAGATTTTTTTTTCTCATTCTTTTTTCCAATTCCCAAAGTGCCCATATCGTCATTCACCAATCCCTAAGCCACTTTGGAACCTCATAAATGATTTGTTCAATAATTAAACACATTGAACCATTTATGAACAATTCCTACAGCAATCATATATGCTGTTAAATTTGCACTGTGCACGGTTAACAATTGATTTCGACCTTGTTGTGTGTTATCTTTTGGGTTCCCCTCAAGTTGGACATGAAATGAATCGTGATAATTTAATCGAACATAAATTATCCTCCGATCAGATGGTTGTTCGATTTCAATGACCAAGGATGACATCTAGCTGTTGAGTTTTTCTAAGGTCCCAAGATCAAACAAGACATGAAAACATGCGTGAATACATCAACGGAGGTAGCGGAATACTCACATTGATCGGTTGAGTCGATTTGGAGACGATTCGAAGCCAAAAACGCACTGCCTTTGTGCGCCCACTGCAGCAGCCCATGCTCACTGTCTTGGCAGTTTCGGGTCTCAAAACGAAGCTCCAAACTCCGTCGGATGAGTCCCGTCTCATGGGTGAACCTCCCTAACACCTTCGCAAGACTCGTAGTGTGCTAGCACTTGCGGTTTTCACCATGAAAACCCAACTCTTGGCTTCCCTTAGCTCACGTTTTTCTTGATGAAAAACCAGTGAGTTTTGCCCCATTTTGGGCGTGAGAGAGTTGAGAGAGTTCAAAATTGATTTTTGTTACAAAAAATCAATTTATATTTATGCCATAATATTTATTAAACTAATAATAAACTTATGACACAAATCATGCAATGGCTTAGAGTGTCAAACACTCAATTTCCAAGCAAAACCATTGAGTGCATTGTACACTATCTCCATACAATGCATTAGAATTAAATAATGCATACTATGACATGTGTCATGGGCCCCACACGTTTCCAAATGAAAGTGGGCCCACGTGCACTCACGCGTTCGGGTTCAATATTTCTGAAATACCGAACTTACGTCGCGACGTTTAATTAAATCGAATTTAAATAAATAATTGCGCCTAGCGAAATTATTATTTACGTCGCTAACGAATTAATTCTAAATTAACTCGTTTGCCCGAATTAAAATCTAATTTTAATTTCGCGTCGAAATCGAATTTCGATTATTATATCGAATATAATAATTTTACGATTAATTCCAAATTAATCGTTCTCTCTCTATACGATATTTTATCCTAAATAATATATCTCTGTAATTAATCCTAGATTAATTTTCTCTCTCTTCTATATAATCCCAGATTATTCAAGAGTGCAAGTTGTGCGTCATCGGTGGATTATCGGGAAGCGACCCATGAGATCCCCGGATAAGCTGGCAGTAAATACGGTCGTCGGAGTATCCGAATCACGTACGTACCAAGTACTACGTTCTACCGATTTACGAGACAAGGTCGACTCCTAGCAAAGCACCAAGTCTACCAAGTTCTCCGGACATATTCATTAAAGAATATCAAAGATCTGTATCAAGCGTAGTATACAATTGTATTGTGCATATCGGCCCAGTATCGGATAGTCACGTGCTAGGGCTGGGGCTGGATAAGTGTCTGCCCCGTCCGAAACACATATCGGATGTCTGGTAACTAGTCTCTATAATCGGATATTCATGACCTGGTCATAATATCACGATTGGATGCGCATCACTTAAGAGCACTAATACCGTATCCTGCGTGACATCATCTCCACTATGACTGGAGTGATACTTCCGTCTCGACATCACATCCAATACACTACGATTCCTGATAAACCCAGAAGAGGTGAACACAGAACCAGTTAAGATCCCCCAACCACCAAAACCAAAGTTTACCGATTGTCGTAAGTATTAGCGATGCAAGTCTCAGGTTAAGACTATACAACCTACCTTGATTTCGGTCTCCCATAGACACCTAGTCATAATACCAATGGGATTCCGAAGGGTCTATCCAGAGCGAAGCTGTTTCCCGTACCATCGGTGAAACACGACCTCCTATCGCACTTGCACAAGTATCCAATACTTATATATATGAGAACTATGCCGTTGTGCCCTCACAACGCGCACAAGTGCAATACTAGCCTATTCCACATTATCGATGTCCAGTCTCGATAATACTACGGCTAGGGATATTTAATGATTAATCCTTCGTGGACTGATACTGTCTCATATCATCTCAATCCAGGAACTAATCATAGGGACCTCTCTTCATTTATATATCTATGGTGATCTAATCACAAATGAGGAGAGTGCAATTTCCTTGTTAGATAGTTAATTTGCTACAGCAACACAATGATCTGTGCAAATAGTGACGCTATGGGTCATATTATCCAACAATCTCCCACTTGGCACATAGCCAGTCACTCGAGTGTCCTACACCCGAACTATGTAAGGTTCGCTCAAATTGCTGAGGAAAGGTTTTCGTCAGTGGATTTGCATAATTATCGTTTGACGCGATTTATACGATCATCACATCGCCACGATGTATGATCCGAACGAATCAGATGATATAGAAGTATATATCTGGATCGTCGATGAGACCTTTAATTCCTTAGCTTGTGCTGACGCCTAGCTCAGCTGCTAACAGAACTATATCTAATCTAAAATTAGATTTACTTTCGACCCAAAAGACTTCTATTGCTGCCTCAGCTGCAGCAATAATCCGCATTTGTTGTTTATTCGGCAACAGTTATCTTGCTTGGAAGATTTCCAGCTCACTGTCCCGTTATTCAAACTTTATAGTACCGCAGTATTTAATCGTTTGGAGACTTGCTGCAGTGATCCCAGTCACTTCAAGTTCTCCTTCTCCATAGTAAAAGATAGCATCTTTAGTTCTCAGAGATACTAACAGATGTTCTTAACTTCAATCCAGTGACTATCACTTGGATTGACCCGATTGTGACTCCATATGCTCGAAGCGTATGAGACACCAATACAAGTACATTTTAAATGTACAATTTCCCAGAGAGTGTTAACAACTCCAAATCTATCCAGTAGATCTTTATTCCTTGAATAAAGGTTGTTACTCCCCAGAATTCTACGGAGAATTTCTATGAAAGAATATTTATGAAAGCCAAGCTTTCACCAATTGCTTTATGGGAATTTCACTGTTAGTGCAATCTCCCCTAACCTCCTTATATACACAAGAATTATTTCGTTTTGAGTCAAATCATAAACCATTATGATTATTTCAAAACGACAGTTCCAAGAACCTTATGCTTGCATTGATCCAAACATGGATCGAATAACCCGCAAACCTTGTTTGTCGGTTATATAAAATCGTCAGGATGTTGTAAACATCCTCCAAAAGGTTTCTTTTCAGGAAAGCGATTTTGATCTGTAACTGACACATTTCATAAATGAAATACGCAGTTATCAACAAGCATTTTCAAAATGGATTTACCATGGCAACAGGTAAAAGGTTGATCTGTTATTAACACAATGTTGATAACGATACCTTTCCGTCAAAAGCCTAGCTTTGCACGTTGGTATGTTGCCTTCCATGTATGTCTTCCTTGAAGACGTTTAATGTACCATAGGCACAATGCCTTATGGTACAACAACTAGTATCCAAAATAGTTGTTATACATGGAATCCATTTCGGATTCATGGCACTTTGCCATAACAGGGAGCCGATACCTCGTATCACTTCCTCAAAAGTAGTCGGATGGTACACCACCACAAGATTGACATCTTTATGGGGCGAGATCAGAAACCCATACCCTAGGTTGTTTTCTGACTCTATCCGATTTACGAAGTTCTTGTGTATTTGAAGATTAATGGTATAGTTTCATCATAGATGAACTATTTGTGTTCCATTAAGGACTTCGTGCCTTGAACAGTATTACTCCGATTTTCATCGAGTATCACTATCCTCCCACTGACCACTGCATATCGGTATTCCTCTCAGGAAAATCGCATGGTGAGCAACAATTACATTGTTCTCATGTGGGATTTATAAGTACTATACTTAAGGTTTCCCTAAGGATAACTTATATTGGCACTTATCCAATTTGGGTCCTTAGTTTGGTATCAACCAAACGTTATGCCTGGCATACCCAAATTATCAGGAATGAGAAACCCCGTTTCTTTCCTGTTCATATTCAATATGATATCTGTCAAACAGATTTATATGGAACCTTATTCCAAATAAGTTTTGCACTGTTAATATATATCCTGTTGAAGGAAATAGTAGCTCAGAGCGACTCGTGATAAACCTTATCATGTCCAACAAAATTCGGTTTTAGTTCGGACACACCGTCTAACTGACGTGTCTCGGGAGGAGTCCTCACATGAAAGAACACCGTACTCTTTCATTTATATATGAAACTTACTGCTTAAGTATTTTCCATTACGGTCTTACCGTGGCAGAATAATACTATAGCCGATCTGTTTGTTTTCTTCGTGTCGAAACTCCAAAAGTTTCCGATCTGTGTTCTTTAAAAGAAACACATAACCACTACGTGATGCTACATCCGTTAAGGTCACGAAATATTCATGTTCACATCTAGCCTAGCTAGATATGGGCCCACTTAATTCACCATGAATAGGGCTAACAGATCGGTGGCCCTTTTACTATTACCAAGTAAATAGTATTTTAGGTATTTAACCTAATAAACTAGATTCGTAGACCTTATTTGAATAGTCAAATCAGTCCTAGTATCCACTCTTCAAAAGTGTGGACATACGAGTCTTGTTTAATTGTGTCCTAGACAACAATGCCACAAATAAGTCTCCATTGATCAAATCAATTTGAGCTATTTATTTGTCATTTTATATGTTTGAGATTTTTTATATTCAAAATATAAATTATGTTATTTACATCCAATGTATTTATCTCAGTATCATCTTATATAATGAAACCTTTAGTGTTCTAGAATATAAAGGTTTTATCTGCATCGGATTAAATATTGATAAGAGATAATGTCTCTATTCAAACTAGTTACATAATAACATTTCCTAATTTAAGTACATACCCAAAAGGGTAGTTCCTAAACTTGGGTATCTACGGTCGAAACAGCGACTTTCGTCCCGTTTCTGATTTGCAGAGAATCTCGGCTTGATGTCAGTATCAAGCTCATAGCGGATTCTGAACATCAATACATATATTTTATGTACCACACTAAGTATTTAAAATCCAATTTTAATACTAGTAGTGAACATAACTTTGACAAATATTTTAAAGTTAGAGCATCGCCCTTTCTTTAATTCATTCTTGTCTTCCATATCCAAATGGTAGTCACTTTGGGATATGTCAATTATCCTTTCAATATTTCACAAACCTTTGGCCTAACCTTGGGTTTCGAAATATCGAAACGATGTGCACCTTGTGCTACATGCCCAATTGCAAACTTTTGACTTTTCACCTCTAGAATAGTTAATTAATTCTCCAAGAATTATTAATTGCAATTTTAATACTTTTAAATCTAAAGATAGATTTATTATAAGTATATTAATTAAGCACTAAAGTCATCATCACATAAATCTTCCAAAGACTTTATGCTCTACTATTTGCTTAATAATGCGCTTAGTCATAATAAGTTATTCTATCAAATAAATTAACCTATTATTATTTCCCAATTGAAAATTAAATCATTTAAAACATTTAATCCAAGGATTATATATTTTAAATATTTAACTTTTTAAATTCTCTCTTGATTTCAATAGTCCAACTATTTAATCAATTTTAATAAGGTACTATTTATTATAATGATTACAATAATCCAATTATTTAATCAACTATACTTTTAATATTGATTACTATATTCCAATTATAAAATCAACTATCATTTTAATTCAATTATATTGATTACTATAATCCAATTATAAAATCAACTATATATTGAATGAGTTTGTATATAGTCCAACTATATATATTTTTAAAAACATAAAATATTAGTCCAACTAATACTTTTGATTAATGTGACGAGAAAAATATAAATGAGCGTGTTTAGCGAGTAATTGAACGAATGTTGCAAATTCAATTCTTGCCTCCCACTATTTTTCGTCGAGCCTCTAACCCTCTGTGGAGTACTCGGGAAACCATGTTTCCTAGTGGGCTAGATCCTATTAAAAACACACAACCTTGACTTTGGCCAATAAAAAGCTGTATGCTATTTAACTAGGTAGATCTCACAGATCAATTGGATCCAATCCAATTCCTAGATCCGGTTAGGTGGACATCCAAGTCCGAAACATATGTATAATGTCAATGTATCCATTACATTTTCCTAACCCTATCCTCCGAATCATCTAGGCCTTGGCTTTGGCCAAAAACAAACCTAATGATTCCAGTTAAGCGGGACCCATTGACAAGGAAAGTTTCGTAATCAATGTCATTGGACAAAAAGTGATCTTGACTTTGGCCAATAAAAATCACGATTTGGACAAGACACCGATATGCAACAAAACTCTCATGATTCAAGTACATCCTTGATTGACAAAGGTCTTGACTTTGGCCAATAAAAACCAATGCCAACTTCGGATCTTGAACAAGAATCATTCAATGGAAGGATATTTGCTTAATATAGATTGAGGGATTTTCGCGTGCAAATTGGCTACCAATTTAATTATCTTTGTTAGGTCACATCATCATACACCCTTAAACATGCATTCTAAATACATAATAAAGCGAGTATGAAATAAAATAATAACGATATGCGGATGGATACTTAACACATTGATCCTAGATCAAATCTCTCCATTTCTCACTCAAGCTAGCACTTGTACTACTTCTACCCGTTACACTACACTTCTAAAGAAACCTCATATATATAGAGGGGAATAGGTGAGAAGAGAATACAAAGAGAAAGAAGGTGATAAGGCTGGAAACACAGGTCCAATTTAATAAATCGAATTTATTACAACAATTTCTAAAATTGCCCACCCGACTAATATCCATCCGATATACATTATTCATTCAACAACCACGTATTCACACACATAAGCATGCTATCAATCAATCTAATCAAATTAATTAATCTGATAATTAAGTGATCATCCAATGTTCAAACAACGATTTGATTTTGTTCGAGTCAAACTCGTATTTGCGAATAAGTACTTAAAGTACAAATTCATGAATTAAATTAAACTACATCATTAAATCTAATTTAACATGTATTTAATACTAATTCACTATTCAATTCCAAATTAAATATTACACTTTTATTTAATAAACCTTTTACGATTTAAATTCCAAATCTAATCGTAACGCGTCTCAAAGACCGATTAACGTCCAACGTCAATTCAATTAAAGTCTAATGGGCTTCAATTAATTTCTTTAGGCATGGGCTTCGGCAACCAAAGCCCATAGTGGAATCACCCAAAATGCCTTAGAAATCAATTTCGGCCCTTAGGCCCAATTAAACATTAAAGGTTCATTAGTCGCATTCGGGCTTTATGGTTAAGGTTTTGGGCCCAATTGGATCCAATCCATTTGGCCTAAACCAAACTTGATAAATCAAGCCCAATAGGCCTAATTACAACTTTAAATTCTAATTTCCAAAATTAGGCCCAATTAATTAAATCCAAAAATCCAATTTTCACAATTTAATTACCAAAAGTGCATTATATGATTAATCAACTAAATCAACATTTCCAAAACACTAAATTAGTCCAATTAATCATACTTAATTCATTATTACATGTCAAACATACATAATGAAAAATCAAACCCATTTACATGCTTTTAAGTACTCGGCCCAGGAGGGATTTTGTGTCCGATTCGGTTTCGATCCAATCAAACTACAATCGACATTAAATCACCATCCGATTTGATTTCATACACATCCAATGTCACAAAAACAAAATTACCAAGACATTAGGGCAATGATACATTCGGCCATGGTAAGGAATTTGGGGTTTTTGTCCAATTCGAAATCCAATCCAATTCGATTCAAATTAACGTCAACCTATCGATTCTAACTCATCAAATGAATCAAAAATCAAAAAATCCAAGATCCAAAAAATCACATTACATTCGGCCAACACATCCATTTTTGGGAAAATATTCCAAATCATTTTTTCGTCAAATTAGTCCAACCAAAATGAAATTAAACATGTTATAACCATACTCAAACAAACAATTTATTCAAATCATGCTCAAATCACATTTACCCAAATTTTAAATCCCTAAAATTTCATGCTTGCAACATTAGCTTGATGCCATTGTTGAGTTTTTCTAAGGTCCCAAGATCAAACAAGACATGAAAACATGCGTGAATACATCAACGGAGGTAGCGGAATACTCACATTGATCGGTTGAGTCGATTTGGAGACGATTCAAAGCCAAAAACGCACTGCCTTTGTTCGCCCACTGCAGCAGCCCATGCTCACTGTCTTGGCAGTTTCGGGTCTCAAAACGAAGCTCCAAACTCCGTCGGATGAGTCCCGCCTCATGGGTGAACCTCCCTAAAACCTTCGCAAGACTCGTAGTGTGCTAGCACTTGCGGTTTTCCACCATGAAAATCCAACTCTTGGCTTCCTTAGCTCACGTTTTTCTTGATGAAAAACCAGTGAGTTTTTGCCCCATTTTGGGCGTGAGAGAGTTGAGAGAGTTCAAATTGATTTTTGTTACAAAAATCAATTTATATTTATGCCATATTATTTATTAAATTAATAATAACTTATGACACAAATCATGCAATGGCTTAGAGTGTCAAACACTCAATTTCCATGCAAACCATTGAGTGAATGTACACTATCTCCATGCAATGCATTAGAATTAAATAATGCATAATATGACATGTGTCATGTGGGCCCCACACGTTTCCAAATGAAAGTGGGCCCACGTGCACTCACGCGTTCGGGTTCGATATTTCCGAAATACCGAACTTACGTCGCGACGTTTAATTAAATCGAATTTAAATAAATAATTGCGCCTACCGAAATTATTTTTACGTCGCTAACGAATTAATTCTAAATTAACTCGTTTGCCCGAATTAAAATCTAATTTTAATTTCGCGTCGAAATCGAATTTTGATTATTATATCGATATAATAATTTTACGATTAATTCCAAATTAATCGTTCTCTCTCTATACGATATTTTATCTAACTAAAAAATATCTCCGTAATTAATCCTAGATTAATTTTCTCTCTCTTCTATATAATCCCAGATTATTCAAGAGTGAGTGCAAGTTGTGCGTCATCGGTGGATTATCGGGAGCGACCCATGAGATCCCCGGATAAGCTGGCAGTAAATACGGTCGTCGGAGTATCCGAATCACGTACGTACCAAGTACTACGTTCTACCGATTTACGAGACAAGGTCGACTCCTAGCAAAAACACCAAGTCTACCAAGTTCTCCGGACATATTCATAAAGAATATCAAGATCTGTATCAAGCGTAGTATACAATTGTATTGTGCATATCGGCCCCCAATCGGATAGTCACGTTCTAGGTGGGGGTTGGATAAGTGTCTGCCCCGTCCGAAACACATATCGGATGTCTGGTAACTAGTCTCTATAATCGGATATTCATGACCTGTCATAATATCACGATTGGATGCGCATCACTTAAGAGCACTAATACCGTATCCTGCGTGACATCATCTCCACTATGACTGGAGTGATACTTCCGTCTCGACATCACATCCAATACACTACGATTCCTGATAAACCCAGAAGAGGTGAACAAGAACCAGTTAAGATCCCCCAACCACAAAAACCAAAGTTTACCGATGTCATAAGTATTAGCGATGCAAGTCTCAGGTTAAGACTATACACACCTACCTTGATTTCGGCCTCCCATAGACACCTAGTCATAATACCAATGGGATTTCGAAGGGTCTATCCAGAGCGAAAAGCTGTTCCCATACCATCGGTGAAACACGACCTCCTATCGCACTTGCACAAGTATCCAATACTTATATATATGAGAACTATGCCGTTGTGCCCTCACAACGCGCACAAGTGCAATACTAGCCTATTCCGCATTATCGATGTCCAGTCTCGATAATACTACGGCTAGGGATATTAATGATTAATCCTTCGTGGACTGATACTGTCTCATATCATCTCAATCCAGGAACTAATCATAGGGACCTCTCTTCATTTATATATCTATGGTGATCTAATCACAATGAGGAGAGTGCAATTTCCTTGTTACATAGTTAATTTGCTACAGCAACACAATGATCTGTGCAAATAGTGACGCTATGGGTCATATTATCCAACACTAGCAACATGCCAAGGCCCCCAAATGAGAAGGAAAGATATATACCCATTTTGTATGCAATTTATATATGATATGGTCCCTCGTCTCACTGTATCCCCACCATTTGACCTAGGGTATGGAAAGTGTCTACCAATATATTCAAAGGTATGATGTTGATAGTGTCATGAAATCAGCTAACCCAATAATCTCACATGATTCTTCCGCTGCGGCCACAGTCTCAAGCACTGATCACACATATCAACCCGCGAACTGGAATAACTCTTATATGAAAATATTATCCCTGAGAATGGCGATTCTCTGTTGTATCTTTACAAACTTCATGTGTTTCAATAAATGACCCAATCATAAGTTAATGACCGGATCTTTTGAACCGGGAAAGGATAATGTCAAAGTCATTTGATCCACACATAAGATTGTAAAGACCTCAATTCTAAGGACTAGTCATGCAATCGATACATAAAAGTTATCAGAGACACATGGGATAAACACTCCATGTGAAAACTTTCGGCGGTCAGTTCGATGGACACGAGCAACTCATGCATCCCTGTAATACACCAAGCGGACGGATCTCCGCTAGTAGCTTATAAGATCGGATACCCCACTTAAGGGCAAATCATATTATCATGCTAGTCTCTCCGCTTTGTGCAGCCCCGATTATTCACAAAACTATGACTATGAACGTTTGAGAGTAATGATTCTCATAAAACGTGGAAGCCATCATCTTATTACTCCAATGGATTTATTACAGTGTTTGATGATTCATATAATTTATGTAAGACACGTATAATAAAAATTACCATTTTATTAATTAATGTAA
>SKCR01004637.1:0-26303 GCA_019454045.1 Zanthoxylum bungeanum | reverse complement strand
CCACAACAATAACATACATAAACCAACAAGAAACATGCGAAGAAATAATAATAAATAACTAAAAAAGATGAATGAATAAATAAAAGGGTTGCCCTCAGGTCTTACCTTTTAAGTCGCCTCTTGGAGGTGCGTTACGCGGCCGTCGGAAGGTTTAATGCTCCGCAACTCCTCTGGTTCACTGGTTTAGTGTTTTCCTTAATCGCCTCGCTGTTTGGGCTGCTATTTTCTTTGTTTTGGGATGCTATTTTCGCTTTTTTCCCCACTATTTTTAGACTGTTTAACGGTGTAATTTAGGGGTGCAGTTTGCGGTTATGCAGGGGGATTTTTAGGGACTGTTCTGCAGTAATTTGGGGCTATTTTGAGGGCTATTTTGTGGTGGTTTAAAACTGTTTTGGTTGCAGTTTTTTGCGGTATTTTGGGGGGCTTTTCTGGTTGCAATTTTTACGGTGTTCAGGGTGCAGTTTGGGGACTGTTTGTGTGGTAATTGGGGCTGTGTTCAGGGGCTGGTTGTGCGGTAATTGGGGGGCTGTGGTCAGAGACTGGTTGTGTGGTATTTAGAGGGGTTTCAGAGGGTGGTTGTTTTGGTGATGAAGGGGGCTGCAGTTAGGGGCTGTTTCAGTGATGAAAGGGGCTGTTTAGAGGTGTATTTGGTGGCTGTTTTGACGTGAATTAGGGTTGGTGGTTCACGACAATGGAGGAGGATTTTTGGACTGTTTCACGGAAATGGACAAGGGTTATTCTTCTTGTCTTGGGCGTGAATGCTAGGGAAGAGAGGGGTGGTTTATGTCTCTTTTTATAGGAGAGGGCTAGGGTTGTCCTTATTTGGGTAGGAAAGAAATCTTGCAATCATGGGGGATATCTTTTAATTAGTGTGCTACAAGGAAAAGATCCATTGAACTAGGAAGGTGATTTATTTTAGTTTAGGAAAGGGATTTATTTAGTTTAGGCATGTGATTTGATTTGATTTATTTAATTTAGGAAGGTGATTTATTTAGATTTCAACATGTGTTTAATTATTTATGATTGGGCTTGGAGGCTTGGGCATGTGGTTGGTGGTGTGTGGGCTGAGGATAAATTTTAAAACAGAGATCCAACGAGTGAACTCGAGGCTAAGAAAATGAATGAAATCTAGCAAGGTATTGAGTTTTCCCTTCCGAAGTCCATTTCCCGCGACTTCCGCAACTTAAAGGGTAGTGCCTTCATACGAGGCTCATCATCGGGACTTATGCAAAAATGCAATGCCTACACAATTCCTCTCTTATCAATCATCAATACCCAAACCCTAGCATGCCACTACCATCAACAAATGCTCATTTAATCAAGATTTTACAATTTCCAAATTTTGGGTCAAGATGATTTACCTTAGTTTGTTTGATCTTCTTAATCCTTCATAGTTGTTTCTATCTTCCTTCTTCCTTTTTTCCATCTTGCTTGATGAATGGACATCATCCATTGTCCTTGTTCTTTCTTTATTTATTTCTTCTCATTCTTTTTTTCTTTCTTTCTTCTTCTTCTTCTCTCCCTCACGTCTCTCCCTTCTTTTTTTGTTCCAAATTCTTGAAACATTGAATAGTAGCCCTCTTTATATAGTAGGACTCAATTGATATTAAGAATAATGTAGAAAAGTGTAGAATAATGGAGAAAGTTTGAGATTTTTCCATTTGGGTCTGAATCATTATTCATCCAAATTTTCGACATGCGTTGTTGAGCTATTTCTGGTCCGAGTTTGGAAAAATATTCAATGCAGAAGTTGTTGACCTCGGTCTCAGTTTTCTGACGATATATATTTTCATAAAAATTAGAATTCGTATGAGAAAACTATGGCCCAAATACCATGGGCTGTCAGGTATGAAACATCGTAAAATTTTCGCTTCGAAGTATCGAAGAATTTACCGTTTATTCTCAAAGTCGCTCCATGATTGTATAAATAAATATATATACTCGAACATAATTTATATTACGTAACACTTGCTCCATGATGTAACAATTCTACAGTGCAACAGTAGTAGAAACTACCGGTCGTTATATTACGCTCGTCAATACGAGCTCTATGAGTTTCGGCCGTGTTGAGGTAGGTATCACTTACATCACTAAGACATTCTCTCGTACTGATGTCTCTTCCTTCATCGTAGCGGTCATCATTGAGACCATAGCCTTATGACGCTGCTGCTCCGTATGTAGCCCGAATATGCCTTGCAATGACTATATCATCAAAGATGATGTAGCCGTTTGCTCATGCTTTGCACCAAGAACCTCAAACATCTCTGCTAGCAAGTAGCAGCGGGCTTTATCATTGGCCGCGACCCATTTCTGGTAGGCATCGCCCACAGTTTGGCCAAAGTTTCTTGCTGGCTCAGGAGGACATTCCTCCGTCAGGACAACTGAAGGTCTTCAAAGTCCAGAATGGCGTTCATAGTAATTTTCATTTAACATAATTTTCTCCCGTCAATTTGTCATTAAAGGTAATAGAAATTATTTGAGAAACCATGGTTGAAATAAAATAAAATATCATGCATTTAAAATCCATTCATCGCATATTAAAAGTATCAAATATTTAGGCATAAAATTAAACATGCTGCATGAACCATGTATAATGAATTAGAAACTAAAAAGAATTACTATGCCACAAAAATCTATCATCCTATAAATAAGTGTCACCGTAGGGTAGGTCAAGTATTTTCAGATAGATTGAGACAATCTCAATTGATTAATATATACGAGAATAATTTTTATTCCTATATTAACCAACCAATGTTTGATTTGATCAAGGAATTTTGATTAACATTTAATCATTCCTTCGTGAGTGTAACCGTTGTTTCAGAACCCATGGAGTTAACTAGTGAAGTGCCACTGTAGAGTAGGTCAGTTCACCAGATACATCTAGAGTTCCTATCCTCTCGGAATCCAAACTTTTTATTGACCCAAAAATGACACCATCCATAGGGGGACGAAAATAAAGCCATCTCGAGGCACATTTTGAATCTCATGTTTTTGGACTAACAATAGAGATCGCAAGAAGATATATTATTGTATATTCCTCTCCCACTCACTATTTTAATTTTAAGGTTTCTACTAAAAATATGTAATATTTTAATTTATTAGTGTCTATAAGTTTATGCTCGGCTAAAACATAACATTTGTTATACTAGTACATAATTAATGATCTTACCATTTTTAACTATTAAAATTTTAATTCACTATTATCCATTAGTCTCAACAAATTATTTTACTTAATTAAACTAAATGTTGGTTTAGTGACCTTATTTATTTATTTTAACTCTTAAAATATTGGTTCACTAGCAAGTTTAAAATTTAAAATTCAACAAATGGACAATATTTTAATTAAACTATTTTAATTAATATAAGCGCGTTACAAATTCCAATGATACGTGGAATTGTATCCCGATTGCAGACCACACTACCGTCCATTCGGAATCGGCCATGGAATTTATGTCTTGGTTCAATCTGATATACCAAAAGAAAACATAATGCATTTGTAAACCCCATTAATATTATAATTTCCAATTTTGAAACATTAAACAAATTAATCTTATTAATTTTTTCATGCATATCATATTCCAATTTAACTCTTTTAAATTTCATAAAATCACATTTTTTGACTAGAATATCCATGCATCTAAAACATATTATGCCATATAAAATGCAAGAGAAGAGTATGCACCCTAAGATATATGACATGTCATTCAAATATTTCGAAATAAGCATATATATAACATAAAATAAAATTAAATTGACTAGACTATTATTTTCTCTATATTAATCTAATTAGTAAAAAATATTTCATGGCATCCCTTGGTCTTCAAATCTCCTCTATGGAGGAGTGGTGTTGATTCATTTGAGGTATTGGCTCTCCAAATTACATAGAATGTTACAACTTGTTAAATTTTACATAGGAAAATAAAATTTACAACACTTGTAAAAATGGCCTTATATCTTACATTCCCAAAACCATAAAAAAAAAAAACATAAAACAATTCGGAAAAATTTACGATCAATGCAAAACATTCATCACATGAATCTAAAATAAACAGTCATCTCAAAATTTTTATTTTTTTTAACCTCAAGGGGTTGCCTCAATGGTAAAGGCTTTGGGTTTGAGTGGTTTGCTCCTTCTCAGGTTCAAGGTTCGAATCCCACTAGATGCATTTCCTTGGGGCGATGCCCCCTGGTGTGAAAAGCCATTGACTTACCCTGATCTGTGTTGGGAAACTTCTGAGGGCACGAGGAACAGGTAACGGGCCGGGGATTAGTCGAGGTGCGCGTAAGCTGGCCCGAACACCCCGATTATCCAAAAAAAAAACTTAAATTTTTTTTTTCTGCTTTTCTCCTTCTTTGGCTGAATCTGACCAGCCCCTGGACTGATGTTTGGCTTCTATTTTTTCAATTTTCCAGCTCCTGAACAACAGCTCAGATCTGATTTGTTTTTCACCCCAAAATGCATGCACAACTCATTATTTTTGTGATGGCTGGTCGCTTTTTTCAGCCACTGTTTTGGATGATAAAATCTCTCCAAATCAGCCTTAAAACATCCACAAAATGTCCTTTTATGTTCTCTGATTTTTCTGGAAAAAAAAAATCGAGCCCCGAAAATACCTAAGTGTTGGACAAAATGACCCATAGCGTCACTATTTGCACAGATCATTGTGTTGTTGTAGCAAATTAACTATGTGACAAGGAAATTGCACTCTCATCATTTGTGATTAGATCACCATAGATATATAAATGAAGAGAGGTCCATATGATTAGTTCCTGGATTGAGATGATATGAGACAGTATCAGTCCACGAAGGATTAATCATTAAATATCCCTAGCCGGAGTATTATCGAGACAGGACATCGATAATGCGGAATAGGCTAGTATTGCACTTGTGCGCGTTGTGAGGGCACGACTGCATAGTTCTCATATATTTAAGTATTGGATACTTATGCAAGTACGATAGGGGGTTGTGTTTCACCGATGGTACGGGAAACAGCTTCGCTCTGGATAGACCCCTCGGAATCCCATTGGTATTATGACTATGTGTCTATGGGAGGCTGAAATAAGGGTAGGTGTGTATGGTCTTAACCTGAGACTTACATCGCTAATACTTACGATAATCGATAGACTTTGGTCTTGGTGGTACAGGGCTTTAACCGGTTCTGCGTACACCACTTCTGGGTTTATCAGAGAGTCGTAGTGTATTGGGTGTGATGTCAAGACGGAAGTATCACTTCAGTCATATTGGAGATGATGTCACGCAGGATACGGTATTAGTGCTCTTAAGTGCTACGCGGCCATCGGGATATTATGACAAGGTCATGTATATCCGATTATAGAGACTAGTTACCAGACATCCGACATGTGCTTCGTACGGGGCAGACACAAATCCAGCCCCAGGCCTAGCACGTGACTATCCGATACTGGGCCGATATACACAATACTACGGTATACTACACGCTTGATACATATCTATATATTCCTGTAAGAATATTTCTGGAGAATTGGGTAGGCATGGCACTTTGCTAGAAGCCAACCTTGTCTTGTAAATCGGTACAAACGTAGTACGAGGTACTTACGTGTTCGGATAGTCCGACGACCGTATTTACTGCCAACATATCCGGAGATCTCATGGGTCGCTTCCTGAAGATTCACCGATAACGTATGACTCGCACTTTAATTAATCTGGGATTAATTAGAAGAGAGAGAGAAAATAATCTGGGATTAATTGCGGAGATATTTTATCTCGGATAAAATATCGTTAAAGAGAGAGAACGATTAATTTGGAATTAATCGATAAAATAATATATTCGATATATTATAAGAAATTGGATTTCGACGCGGAATTAAAATTAGATTTTAATTCGGACGAACGAATTAATTTAGAATTAATTCGTTAGCAACGTAAATAGTGATATCGCTAGGCGTAATCATTTAATTATGACGCAACAGAAAATTCGTTAATTTGGAATTAGCGAACCCGAGCCCGGGATTATTTGCGAGCGCATTCACATTTCGAATTCGAGTGCGGCACGCAAGTCAAATCATGCGTCAAATCGCTAGTCACATCAAGCGTCGAATCAAATGTCACTTTGAGTGATATGACATGTTGTCACTTGATTTGAGTGATTGATGTAGAATTTGAAAAAGCAACTTTTGCTTTTTGCTTTTTGACTTTAGCATTTAACGAAAAGTAAAATATATGGTAAATGGTTTTAATTTTGGAAAAATATAAAAACCTATTACATTTTATTTCTTTTTACCTTTCTCTCTCACCTTTTACGCATCTCTTCCTCTCCCTCTCTTTTCTCTCCTTCTTCCACTTTCGGCTTGGAGCCGATTTCTTCTCCAAAAATTTCTGGTTTGACCGAAATTTTGAGAAGCAAATGAAGAAGAGTAGTGCTAGCACACACATGGGTTATATTATGGTGATAGGGAAACGAATTTGTGAGCTTGGAAAGCTTGAAGCTTGGGGCTTCAATGGAGTCTTTCATGGCCGATTTTTGGAGCATCAAAACGGCCCCCACCGTGCAGTCCACTGCAGTTCAAGAAGGCCCAAAACCGAGCTTGATGGAGGCAGAAACATGAAGTGCGAATTTGGTCCATCTTTGATGCATCTCTACCGATCCATGTGAGTTTTTCCGCACCTCATTTGGTTGTATTCTACTCGTTTTTATGCATGATTTATGATCTTGGGACTTGATTGAAACTCAACAATGGTATCTTGAGCTATTGGTTGCATAAAACGAATTTAGGGTTCTTGAGCAAAATTTGGGGCTTTTTGATTTAAGCATGATTTTGACAAATTGTTTGTTTAAGAATGCTTGTATATATATGGATAACTTAGAGTTATATGTAATCAATTTGATGAAAAAATTAATTGGATTGATTTTCCCCAATTTGCTTAATGTTGGCCAAAACTTTAATTTGGGTAAACTTGATTTTGAGCATGTTTAATGAAATTGGATGAATTAGAATGTTTAATGTTGTTTAATTGATGATTGATTAGATCAATTTGATGAAGAAGTGTTTGGAACAATTTTCCCCAAATTGCTTTGATGGCCGAATTTGGCAAAGCTCCCTAATGTCTTGGATTTTTGATTTTTTGTTCATTGGATGACTTAGAAATCATTTGGGGATGTTGAATTTATGTTTGATATGGTTCAATTGGATTGAATTTGATTTGGGCATTTTTCCCCTTATGGCCGAGACTTTAGCATGTTTAATTGGGTTTGATTTTGATCAAATTATGTTGGACGATTAATGATTGCATGATTGATTTCAAATGAATGTTTATTGGACATTGATTTAGGTATTTGGAATTTGTATAATTTATTGTTAGATTTGGTTAATAATGCTATACATTTGGTAATAATTGGAAAATTTGGAATTTTTGGAATTAAATTATTGGGCTTAAAATTGGATTTGGGCTTGATTTTTAAAGTTGTTATTGGGTTTATTGGAATTTGTTGTACAAAGTTGGTTTAGGCCAAAATTGGTTGGATGCAATTAGGCCCAAAACCGCTTCCAAAAGGCCCAAATGCGACTAATGAACCTTTAAAGTTTAATTGGGCCTAATGGGCCAAGATTAATTTATAGGCTTATGGGGTAACTCCCGGATTGGATTTGGTTGCGGGTTTGACCCGAGTTGACCAAAAGTCCACGCCTCAAGAAATTAATTAAAAGCCCATTAGACTTAATTAAATTAATATTGGATATTAATCGGGCTTTGAGACCCGAAACGATTAAATTTGGAATTTAAGTCGTAAAGGTTTATTTTATAAAGTGTAATATTTAATTTGGAATTAAATAATGAATTAGAATTAAATACGTATTAAATTGGATTTAATCATGTTATTTAATTTTATTTGAGAAATCGTACTTTGAGTACGTGTTCGCAATACGAGTTTGACTCGAACAAAATCAAATCTTTGTTTGAACATTGGATGATCATTAATTATCAAGATTATTAATTGGATTAGATTGATTGATAACATGCTTGTATGAATACATGGTTGTGATGTTTGAATAATGTATATCGGATGGATATTGATTGATCAAATATTGATTTTATATATTATAATTTTATTTATTTCTAATTTATTGACTTTATCATATTTTGTCAACTCCTATCATTACTTTCGTATTCTCTTTGTTCTCTTCTCACCTATTCCCCTCAATGTACATGAGGTTTCTTTAGAAGTGTAGTGTAACGGGTAGAAGAAATACATGTGCTAGCTTGGAGAGAGAAAATGAGAGATTTGATCTAGGATCATGTAAAGTATCCATCCGCATATCATTATTATTTTATTTCATATGCGCTTTATTATGTGTTTAGAATGCATGTTTAAGGGTGTATGATGATGAGACCTTAATAAAGATAATAAATTGGTAGCCAATTGCACGCGAAAACCCTCGCTCAATATCAAGTGTTTTTCCTTCCATTGAGTGATTCTTACTCAAGATCCGAGATTGGCAGGGGTTGTTGGCCAAATTCAAGCCCTTGTCCGTCGAAGATGTGTTTTAATCACGAGGCTTTGTTCCATATCGGTGTCGTGTCCAAGTTGTGGTTTGTTGGCCAAAGTCAAGACCACTTCTTGTCCATTGACATTGATTACGAAGCTTCCATGTTAATGGGTCCGCGCTTGACTGGGATCACTAGGTTTGTTGTGCCAAAGCCAAGGCCTAGTTGATTCAGAGGAAAAAGGTTAGGGTATACATTCGATGTATAGGCTTATATAAGATATATGTTTGGGACTTGGATGTCCACCTACTGGATCTAGGAGTTGGATGAGATCCAATTGATCTTCGAGATCTACCTAGTTAATTATCATACAATTTGTTGGCCAAAGTCAAGATTGTGTGATATTTAACGGGATCCTAGCCCACTAGGAACACGGTTTCCCGAGTACTCGACAGAGGGTTAGAGGCTCGACGAAAAATAGTGGGAGGCAAGAATTGAATTTGCAATACTCGTTCAATTACTCGCCATATGCGCTCATTTAAATTATTTCGTCATTAGATTAAATGTTAGTTGGACTAATATTTAAATTGTTGTTTTAATAAACAGTTGGACTGTATTATACTTGATTATATATAATTGGATTATATTAATCAATATATTTGAATTAATTAATTTCAGTTTACATTTGATTTTATAATTGGATTATAGTAATCAATGTAATTGAGGTTAATTAATTTGGATTATATTTGATTATATAGTTGGACTATTATAATCATTATAATATATATAGTACCACTAATCGTTGATTAAATAGTTGGACTATTGTAATCAAGATAAAATTGAAAAGTTGGATATTTAAAATATAATATGGGATTAAAATATTTTAAATGATTTAATTTTCAGATTGGGAATAAATAATAGGTTACTTTATTTAATAAAATAACTTATTATACCCTAAGCCCAAAATTAAGCAAAATAAGTAGAGCATAAAGTCTTTGGAAGATTTATGTGATGATGACTTTAATGCTTAATTTAATATACTTGTCATAAATCTAATTTTAGATTTAAGAAGTATTAAAATTGCAATTTATAATTCTTGGAGAATTAATTGACTATTCTAGAGGAGATAAAGTCAAAGTTTGCAATTGGGCATGTAGCACGAGGTACACATCGTTTCGATATTCCGAAACCCAAGGCTTGGCCAAAGGTTTGTGAAATATTGAAAAGATAATTGACATATCCCAAAGTGACTACCATTTGGATATGGAAGACACGAAGGAATTAAAGAAAGGGCGAGGCTCTAACTTTAAAAATATTTGTCAAAGTTATGTTCACTACTAGTATTGAAATTGGATTTTAAATACTTAGTGTGGTACATAAAATATATGTATTGATGTTCAGAATCCGCTATGAGCTGGATACTGACTTCAAGCCGAGATTTCTCTACGAATCGGAAACGGGACGAAAGTCGCTGTTTCGACCGTAGATACCTAAGTTTAGGAACTACCCTTTGGGTATATACTTAAATTAGGAACTGTTATAATGTAACTAGTTTGACTAGAGACATTATCTCTATATCAGTGTTTAATCCGTTGCGGATAAAACCTTTATATTATAGAACACTAAGTGTTTTATTATATAAAGATGATACTGAGATAAATACATTAGATGTAAATAACAGAATTTATATTTTGAATATAATTAAAATCTCAAACATATAAAATGACAAATAAATAAGCTCAAATTGATTTGATCAATAGAGACTTATTTGTGGCATTGTTGTCTGGGACACAATTATACAAGACTCGTATATCCACACTTTTGAAGAATGGGTACCAGGACTGATTTGACTATTCAAATAAAGTCTACGACGAATCTAGTTTATTAGGTAAAGTACCTAAAATACTATTTACTTGGTAATAGTATAAGGGCCACCGACCTGTTAGCCCTATTCATGTGAAGTAAGTGGGCCCATATCTAGCTAGGCTAGATGTGAACATGAATATTTTGTGACCTTAAACGGATGTGGCATCACGTTATGGTTATGTGTTTCTTTTGAAGAATACAAATCGGAAACTTTTAGAGTTTCGACACGAAATAGACAAACAGATCGGCTATAGTATTATACCGTCACGGTAAGACCGTAAAGGAAATACTTAAGCAATAAGTTTCTTATATACTTGAAAGAGTATAGTATTCTTTCAAATGAGGACTCCTCTCGGAACACGTCAAAGTGACGGTGTGTCCGAACGGATTAACCGAATCATGTTAGACATGATAAGGCTAATCATGAGTCGCTCTGAGCCCATTTCCTTCAATGGATAAGTTTTAACAGTGCAATAACTTATTTAGAATAAGGTTCCATAATAATCTGTTTGACAGATTACATATTAGATATGAACGGGAAAGAAACCGGGTTTCTCATTCTGACAATTTGGGTATGCCAGGCATAACGTTTGGATGATACCAAACTAAGGACCCAAATTGGATAAGTGCCAATATAAGTTATCCTAAGGGAAACCATAAGTATAGTACTTATAAATCTCACATGAGAACAATGTGATTGTTGCTCACCATGCGGTTTTTCCCGAGAGGAATACCGATATGCAGTGGTAAGTGGGAGGATAGTGATACTCGATGAAAATCGAAGTAATACTGTTCAACGCACGAAGTCCTTAATGGAACACAAATAGTTCATCAATGATGAATCTGTACCATTAATCTTCGAATACACAAGAACTGAGTAGATCAGATAGAGCCAGAAAACGACCTAGGGTATGAGTTTCTGATCTAACCTCATAAAGATGTCAATCTTATGAAGGTATACCAACCGACTACGTTTTTAAGGAAGTGATACAAGGTATCAACTCCCTAATTATGGCAAAGTGCCATATAATCCGAAAGGATTCCATGTATGTCAACCAGTTTGGATACTAGTTGATGTACCACAAGGCATTGTGCCTAATGGTACTTAAAAGTCTTCTAGGAAGACATACATGAATGGCAACATACCAACGTACAAAGCCGGGCTTTTGACGGAAAGGTATCGTTATCAACATTGTGTTAATAACGGTTCAACCTTTACCTGTGCCATGGTAAATCCATTTTGAAGATGCTTGTTGATAACTGCATATTTCATTTATGAAATGTGTCAGTTGCATATCAAAATCGCTTTCCTGAAAAGGAAACCTTTTGGAGGATGTTTACAACATCCTGACGATTTTTTATAACCGACAAACAAGGTTTGCGGGTTATTCGATCCATGTTTGGATTGAAATAAGCATAAGGTTCTTGGAACTGACGTTTTGAAATAATCATAATGGTTTATGATTTGACTCAAAACGAAATAATTCTTGTGTATATAAGGATGTTAGTGGGGAGGCACTGACAATGAAATTCCCATAAAGCAATCGGTGAAAGCTTGGCTTTCATAAGAAATTCTCCGTAGAATTCTGGGGAGTAACAACCTTTATTCAAGGAATAAAGATCTACTGGGATAGATTTGGAGTTGTTAACACTCTCTGGGAAATTGTACATTTAAAATGTACTCGATATGGTGTCTCATACGCTTTGAGCATATGGAGTCACAATCAGGACAATCCAAGTGATAGTCATTGGATTGAAGTTAATGACATCTATTAGTATCTTAGAGAACTAAAAATGCTGTCTTAAATTATGGAGTAGGAGAACTTGAAGTGACTAGGATCACTGCTGCAAGTTTCCAAACCGGTAAATACTGCGGTACTATAAAGTTTGAATAATGGGACAGTAAGCTGGAAATATTCCGAGCAAGATAACTGTTGCCGAATTAACAACAAATGCGGATTATTGCTGCAGCTGAGCAGCAGCAATAGAAGCCATTTGGATCGAAAATAAATAATTAGATTAGATATAGTTCTTTTAGCAGCTGAGCTAGGCGTCAGCACAGGCTAAAGAATTAATGGTCTCATCGACGATCCAAATATATACTTCTATATTCATCTGATTCGTTCGGATCATACATCGTGGCGATGTGATGATCGTAGAAATCGCGTCAGAAGATAATTACGTAAATCCGCTGACGAAAACCTTTCTCAGCAATTTGAGCGAACCGTACATAGTTCGGGTGTGGGACACTCGAGTGACTGGCTATATGCCAAGTGGGAGTTGTTGGACAAAATGACCTATAGCGTCACTATTTGCACAGATCATTGTGTTGTTGTAGCAAATTAACTATGTGACAAGGAAATTGCACTCTCATCATTTGTGATTAGATCACCATAGATATATAAATGAAGAGAGGTCATATGATTAGTTCCTGGATTGAGATGATATGAGACAGTATCAGTCCACGAAGGATTAATCATTAATATCCCTAGCCGGAGTATTATCGAGACAGGACATCGATAATGCGGAATAGGCCAGTATTGCACTTGTGCGCGTTGTGAGGGCACGACGGCATAGTTCTCATATATTTAAGTATTGGATACTTATTCAAGTACGATAGGAGGTTGTGTTTCACCGATGGTACGGGAAACAGCTTCGCTCTGGATAGACCCCTCGGAAGCCCATTGGTATTATGACTATGTGTCTATGGGAGGCCGAAATCAGGGTAGATGTGTATGGTCTTAACCTGAGACTTACATCGCTAATACTTACGATAATCGATAGACTTTGGTCTTGGTGGTACAGGGCTTTAACCGGTTCTGCGTACACCACTTCTGGGTTTATCAGAGAGTCGTAGTGTATTGGGTGTGATGTCAAGACGGAAGTATCACTTCAGTCATATTGGAGATGATGTCACGCATGATACGGTATTAGTGCTCTTAAGTGCTGCGCGGCCATCGGGATATTATGACAAGGTCATGTATATCCGATTATAGAGACTAGTTACCAGACATCCGACATGTGCTTCGTACGGGGCAGACACAATCCAGCCCCAGGCCTAGCACGTGACTATCCGATACTGGGCCGATATACCACATACTACGGTATACTACGCTTGATACATATCTATATATTCCTGTAAGAATATTTCTGGAGAATTGGGTAGGCATGGCACTTTGCTAGAAGCCAACCTTGTCTTGTAAATCGGTACAAACGTAGTACGAGGTACTTACGTGTTCGGATAGTCTGACGACCGTATTTACTGCCAACATATCCGGAGATCTCATGGGTCGCTTCCTGAAGATTCACCGATGACGTATGACTCGCACTTTAATTAATCTGGGATTAATTAGCAGAGAGAGAAAATTAATCTGGGATTAATTGCGGAGATATTTTATCTCGGATAAAATATCGTTAAAGAGAGAGAACGATTAATTTGGAATTAATCGATAAAATAATTATTCGATATATTATAAGAAATTGGATTTCGACGCGGAATTAAAATTAGATTTTATTTGGGGCGAACGAATTAATTTAGAATTAATTCGTTAGCGACGTAAATAGTGATATCGCTAGGCGTAATCATTTAATTATGACGCAACGGAAAATTCGTTAATTTGGAATTAGCGAACCCGAGCCCGGGATATTTGCGAGCGCATTCGCATTTCGAATTCGAGTGCGGCACGCAAGTCAAATCGTGCGTCAAATCGCTAGGTCACATCAAGCGTCGAATCAAATGTCACTTTGGTGATATGACATGTTGTCACTTGATTTGAGTGATTGATGTAGAAGTTGAAAAAACAACTTTTGCTTTTTGCTTTTTGACTTTAGCATTTAAAGAAAAGTAAAATATATGGTAAATGGTTTTAATTTTGGAAAAATATAAAAACCTATTACATTTTATTTTCTTTTTACTTTTCTCTCTCACCTTTTACGCATCTCTTCCTCTCCCTCTCTTTTCTCTCCTTCTTCCACTTTCGGCTTGGAGCCGATTTCTTCTCCAAAAATTTTGGTTTGACCGAAATTTTGAGAAGCAAATGAAGAAGAGTAGTGCCAGCACACACATGGTTATATTATGGTGATAGGGAAAAGAATTTGTGAGCTTGGAAAGCTTGAAGCTTGGGGCTTCAATGGAGTCTTTCATGGCCGATTTTTGGAGCATCAAAACAGCCCCCACCGTGCAGTCCACTGCAGTTCAAAAAGGCCCAAAACCGAGCTTGATGGAGGCAGAAACATGAAGTGCGAATTTGGTCCATCTTTGATGCATCTCTACCGATCCATGTGAGTTTTTCCGCACCTCATTTGGTTGTATTCTACTCGTTTTTATGCATGATTTATGATCTTGGGACTTGATTGAAACTCAACACCAAGGTGATACGGAAGTGAGCAGTTTTTCATCTCACTACCATGTAGTGTAAAAGACAAGAAGATGATGATGATTTTGATTTGTCTCCGAATGAACTTATGTGCTATGTCTCACAAACAACAGAAACTAGTGTCGACTAGACTCACAAACCAATCTCTAAACATTTTAGAGTTAAAAATTATCACACCAGAATTTTTATTTTCTTTTTGTTCACTCTTTTTTTCTTTCAACAGTTGAGAGAAAACTATGAACAAAAGGTGGCTAGGGTTTGAAAATATAAATTAGGGCAAAAGGGTAACACACTTATCACTTTATACTTGGTGTTTTATTTTACAAAATAAAACAAACCCTAATTCGTTTTTTGATTAAAGAATTCGGCTAGCCCCTTGGTTTTGAAAAACATTTGTAACATCAAATTTTGCTTAATTGTCATCTTAATGAAAATATTAAGTTGCCAAGTAAAAGGTTGTAACATACAATTTGGTAATAATATATTTTAAAAAAATATTTATTACCAAATATTTATTTATCAAAATAATTTAATAGTGACAACCATTTAAATATATTAAATGATTCTCATAAATTTATTTATATGAAAATTTTTATATTAATCATAATACAAAGTTACATGTGCGACAAAATATATTATTAATCAAATTAATAATATAGATATATATGAGAATATATTGGACTATCCAATTTATTTATTTACTACAGTATATCAAGCAAGTACGGGGACCAAATGGACCTATGGTTCCGAGCTCCAATAATCTCGGAATATTAATTAAACTCTTAATTAAAAATTCTGAATTATTAGCTTCAGGTTATTCTACAAAAATCTTGGAGCAGCACTTTTATTGCCGTAGATAGATAATATAAGCCGAACTACGTCAGTGTCCATCGATATAGTCATTACATACGGATTGGCCCTTCACGAGTATCATATAATTAGAGCCGGGTCATAATGTATATTGTACCCCTCTAATTATTTTTACCTCAAGTACCATTGATTCTCTAATGAACGATTTATTCATAACCATTTTGAATTTTAATCTTCCAATTAACAATAGAAAGACTTGAGTACTTAAATCGTTCAAGTACCAAATCAACCCTTAAAGAAGATACTCTTCTACTTCTCGCAAGAAGGAGTAAACTCCATATCTATGTAAAATGTCCCCAGCTACACACCAAACCATATCCCAAAAATACGTAGCTATTGGTCGGGACAGCTACACCAACCTCACCTTTGTAAATCAATGGACATAGCCTGCCATGTAGGAGTTTGAAGTACACTCATGATTCAGATCAGTCCATATATGACCATCTAGTAGATTGAAATAAATTTCTTTATTTAACGGATATTATAAGAAACTCATTTCTATCTGGGTCCAGTCCTATATGATCACATCATATATGGTGCCTTCATTCTTATGTCACCACATGGACGATACTAGATCAAGGTCGCCATACAATTATAGAATGGACCACAGCTATAGATCAACCACAAAAAAGTACCTAATTTGGTTGCTATTTATGAACTATTTTAGATTACTAACTTCAGACTTAAATCTCTTGTGTATGATACTTATACACTAAGTTCGAAGGCACATGAGTAATCAAGGGTAAACAAGATAATTTATAACATGCGATCTAAATCAAACATTTGATGAATGAATAATGCATCTTTTATTTATAATAAATAATTTTGTTTGCATCACATGAAGCTCTATGGCATATATCCCAATATAATAATGATGGCACACTTAACAAAGACCTTGTGAATGGGATACTTGAATTATTAAATATGCTAGTGGTTAGTCGACATATATCCAAGGCAGTAAGATAAGGTGCTTGACCGGTGCGTAATCATATGCGTATAACGCAAGCGCACGTATCGTTCAAGTAGTATAAAAAGTATCGATCCCACGAGGACTTAATACCTAAACTATTAATTGATGAAGCCAAATGTTTACAAGTATCTAATGGATTGATTGTTTGATTGGGTGGTGACTTTAAACTTAAAACAAAAAATAAAATTGTGCATAAGGAAATTGAGGGAAATTCAATATTTTTAAACTATCCAGGGTAGTGAATCTTTCTAATATCTTTTTAAAAGATGAAGTGGTTATTTTACATTTGTGTAATATATCGGTTTATTAACCTGGAACATGAAATTATGCAAAAGCCTCTTCCGATGGTCAGATACAAATACCCAATGTAACTTAATTAATCATATTCATATGTCAACCAAGTTATCTGAATTCTTTAAGATTAAGTTCCAATTATGGCTACCCCCGTCCGACATGTAATTCCTATCATGTAAGGAAATTTATTAAAGGGTTATCTATCCTCAAAGAAGATCGTGGGCTATTGAGTCTAGGGTTTAAACCTAAAATCCCTTTTCCAAGTTCATTTTAAGTTTACCAAATCAATCTTATTAATGGCCAGTTAACAAGAAGCATTAAGCTTAAGACTCAATAAATAAACCTTTATATTACCCAAACTGTAAATTAACCCCTTATAAACCGGTGAATTGGAATTCATCACAACCCCAGATAATGGGCTTAGTTACGACACATATCTAAGGCTAAGAAAAGCTTAAATAAAATAAATGACATAAAATAAATGATGGAAAGTAAATGCGGAAAAGTAAATGCTAAAAAGTAAATACTGAAAAGTAAATGCTGAATATTAAAAATATAAAAATACAATAAAAGAAAATGCTAGAGTAAAAGGATCCACTTTTATCACTACTATTTTAGATATCTCCCTTATTATAATATATAAACTTTACGTGATATTACCAACTAGCAATATAGGCGGTATTCTGATTAAGTCAAATTAATAATAATTACCAACCGATCAAACATGCGGTATCCAGTTTAGTCAAGGTTAAAACCAATTTCAATAATTACCAACCGACCAATAAAGCGGTATCCTCATTAAGTCAGGTTTTAAATAGTTTATATATTATAATTAAGGGAGATTAATCTAAATATTAGTAAAAAGATTTACCTTTTACCCCAGCAGGGGGAGTTACCTCCTCATTTCTGAAAAGTAAAAACTGAAAAGTAAAGAAAGGAAGTACTGTGCATAAAAGTAAATTACAGGAAGTAAAGACTTGAAAAGTAAAGAAAATAAAGTAAAAATGCGGAAACTAATTACTGAAAGCTATAAATAAACAAACAAGATACAATCTTCTTAGTATTCTTAAAGAATTACATAGAAGAAAACATCATTTCAAATCTGAAAATTCAGCCTCAATTTATAGACTTTTTTTTGTACCACGCGTCGCGACGCGTAAGGGTAAGCGTGTCGCGACGCGCTGACGTGTCAAATGCTCATTGGATGCTTTAATCTCTTATCTGCGAACGTGGCACAAGCCTAATAGAATGCTGACATGTGGTAGATTTGGATGATTAACTCAATAATTGTACTAACGTGGTGATGATGTGGCAATGTGGATTTTTGGCAGCATGTGATGATGACAAGTGGCATAATATGATTGACTGATGATGATATAGCTGTCACGTGGCAAGCTGACTCGGCGTATGACTGATGTGGACACCACGTGGTTGACACGTGGATGACACATAGACGACATGTGGTGATGGCGATTATCGGCAACATGTGATGGTGACACGTGGCACGGTTGTAGGACACAGAAATCGGCGACGCTGTTATAGGCTCGCAGCCTGGTTGGGAGTACGGAATAGCCCGCGGCGGACTAAACCAAAGAATAAAGGAGTCGCCACCCAGTGTGAACTGGGAAATGATTTAAGGCCGCACTCACCCCTCGCAAGGGAAGTCCTCAAACCGTTGGGTTCGGAATGGTCCCTTACATATGCCACTTGTAATGAACAGATTTGTGCAATAATTTAACCAAGTCTACGCAACATACATTTGCAAAAGTAATCTACGTCTAAATTCCTATACGACCTAAATCTAAGTTTTCATACTTTAAAAAAAATAAGTCGGAATAACGGCAAACATATGATATTACACAAGAATCTCATCAGCATGTTGGATTATCAAACACGAAAACTAAATAACAACCTAAGCATAAACGTAGATTAAACTCCTATTGCGAAAGAAAATAACTAAATCATGCATAAAGAGACAATGTACTAACGACTATATCATGCTTTAAGAAATAAATAACCTACTAGACTAAACCATGCTCGAATACAAGGTTGGATGAAACGAAACATTTGTGTCTCTCAAGTGGTACGTGGCATTGTATCCCAAGTGCAAACCACAATACCGTCCATTCGGATTTGTCTACGGAATTTACGTCTGGGTTTCCATCCGATATACCACAAGAGAGAGCATGTATTCCGTTCATCCAGAAATCACATCATGCACCAATCCACAATACTCATGCTAAATAAAGTAATAAAATAGCTAAAAATAAAGGATAATAAATAAAAGGGGAGCCCTCAGGTCTAACTTCTTTAGTCGTCTCTCGAGAGTGCATTTCACGGTGTCGGAAGGGTTATCATTTCAGTTGTTTTCACTGGTCCGCTGTTTCTACTATTTTCACTGGTTCGCTACTTCTGCTATTTTGTCTATTTTTACTCGCGGTTTTCGCTTGCTGTTTTCTCTGTTTTCACTGTAGTTTTCAGGCTATTTCTCGGGGTTATGTTTATTCGTGATCAGTGGAGGGCTGCTCTTTGTGTTTTGTTTATTGGTCAAAAGGCATGTTTTGGCTTGTTGTGGTGATTATTTTCGGTTGAGTCTTTAGTGCTGTGTGGCGTGAGTTTGGGCTGATTCTTCAGGGCAGTTTGGGGCGTGAATGGCAGTGTGTGTTTGAGTGATGTTTGTGAGGGCTTTGGGCGTGATCTGCAGTGTATGTTTGAGGGTTGGTTGATGAGGTCTTTAGGCGTGAATGGCTGTTGGTTTCATGGGTTATTTGGCGTTGAAGGAAGGCTGGGTGAGAGGCTTGTTATATGCTTATTTGGTCGATGTGGGACGTGGGGGAAGGCTTGTTTGCGTGGCTGTATGGATGTGTGAAGGCAGGCTGAGTTTGTGCGTGGGTTGGCTTGCTGGTTGCTTGCCTTGGCTGCGTGAAGCAAGGTTTATGAGTGAGAGAGGTGAGGGTTCATGGTACCGTGAGTGAGTAGATTTGGAGGGGGCTTTAACGTGAATGGTATAGGGTTTATTCTTCTTATTTTTGTTAATTGTTTTTGTGAGTTTGAGCTAGAGGCTTGTGGTATGATGGTTCTCGTGAATGAATGGGGAATTAGGGTTTATGAGGCTGTTGATAATGAAGGGTTTTCTTTGGCATGTAGCCGTGAAGAATGGAGGGTGTGAGAGAGTTGTGCGTGTTTTAGTCCAGGTCTGTGAGTTGGGTCGTCGAGAGTGATGAAAGTTTATGGTGACATGATCTGCTACGTGAAGGAGTGCTGAACGGGGCTACTTGTGGCTTTAGCGTGAGAGATGAGTGCATTTTGACGTGAATGGATTATGCGTGTGGCAGTTTGAGTGATTAAGGGGTACATGAGTGTAAGGTTGTTTAGGGTGAGAAGAAGGATGACGAAGGAATAGTAGAGAGGATCTGTCTAGGGTTTGAGTTAGGGTTTTATTATGGTGCGTGAAAGCTGTGAGAAGGATATGAGGGCTCTGTGTTGATGCACAAAAGGAGGGCTGAGAGTGATGCCGTGAGAATTTTGTGTTGTATATGTGCTCTTCCCTTAATGGTTGATTTTGGTGTCTTTTTTATAGGAGAGGGTTGAGGTCATTATGCATGAATTGGTGGCTTTCATTATGCATGAATTGGTGGCTTTTGTTGGGCGTGAATTAGGGCTGTTGGTGGCTTTGTTGAAAATACGGGGAGATGTGTTGTTTCTTTTGACTTGGACGGGGGAGGCCATTAAATGGCTTGAATAATTTGGTAAAGGGATGACTTTTTTGTTTATTGTTGAATTTGTTGTTGGTTCATGTGGGATGGTTTGAAGAGAGGGGATTTGTCTTGTTGTGATCTGTTTTTTTTTGTGATTTATTAAATTGTGATTTGTGTTTGTGTGGGTAGTGACTTGGGGCATGTGTCTTGTTTTTGATTTGTTTATTTGCTTTGCGTATGATGCTTGACTTTGTTTCACGTGGGGATGAGCTAGGTTTGTGAGCTTAGGGTTTATTATTCTTATGTTGTGGACGTGAGAATGGAGAGAGGAAAGGGTAGGTTTAAGGTTCGGGTCGGGGATAAATTTTAAAACAGAGGCCTAACGATCAAACCTGAAGCCAAGTAATCAAATTAAATCCAACGAGGCATTGATCCTTGAATCTTCCATTCCGACGTCCGTTTCCCGCGACTTCCGCAACTTAAAAGGTAGTGCCTCCGCATGAGGCTCATCATCGGGACTTATATGTAAAAATGCAGTGCCTACAGTCACCCCCACTTTGATGGGATTTGTTCAGTGTGTGACAGTGACAATCCTATCAAAGTTATGCAAAGCATTTTTACTTACCTGGCTCACCAGCAGCAACCTAACTTGCCTATTGCTTCTAACTTTGATGATGATGCAGCGGGCCTCGACCTTGGGACACATCCCGAAACTGTAACTGATGTGTGGGCTTCAACCCGTGCTCCATTCCCGGAGCGCCATTCCCGATGAGTGATGCGGTGGGCCTCGACCCTGGGACGCATCCCGGAACTGTAACTGATGATGTGGGCCTCAACCCTTGCTCTATTCCCATAGCGTCATTCCCAGCGAGTGATGCGTTGGGCCTCGACCATAGGACGCATCCCCAAACTGATACTGATGTGGGTTTCGACCCTGGGACTCATCCATAAAACTGATAATGATGTGGGTTTCGACCCTGGGACTCATCCCCAAAACTGATACTGATGTGGGCCTCGACCCTGGGACTCATCCCCAAACTGATACTGATGTGAGCCTCAACCCGTGCTCTATCCTTGAAGTGCCATTCCAGGCATATTTAATTTTCTGGCTCACCAGCTGCCACCTGACTTGTCTGTTGCTTCGAAATTTGTTGATGATGCAGTGGGCCTCGACAAACATCCCGAAACTACAACTGATGTGTGGGCCTCAACCTGTGCTCCATTCTCGGAGTGCCATTCCCAGCGAGTGATGCACTGGGCCTCGACCATGGGACGCATCCCCAAACTGATACTGATGTGGGTTTCGACCCTGGAACTCATCCCCAAAACTGATACTGATGTGGGCCTCGACCCTGGGACTCATCCCCAAACTGATACTGATGTGGGCCTCAACCCGTGCTCTATCCTTGAAGTGTCATTCCAGGCATATTGAACCCCATCTTCGAGGCATTACTGATGTGATGGTTCATTCCTGAACCGTGCTGCATGAGAAATGGTAGACTGGTCGCCCCCCGTCTCGGTCCATTTTATGGTTCTTTGTTGTTTTTCATTAGGTCAAGGTAGATTTTCTGATGTGATGTTACGTACCAACACACGGTGCTGCTTCTCACGAGATAATCATGATAGCTAAACATATTTTTGTCCTCAACGAATGCTTCGTGTCGAAACCAGAGAACCTTCAAAGTACTTAATACACTCAAATCTGATCGTCTGAATGGGTGATCTGAACTAGGCTCCTAGTGTGTGTGTGTGCCAAGGCTCTTTCGCAGATTAATCCTTAAGTAAGCCAACTCGATGATTTTGCCTCGGAGAATTGGATCAATGGGTCTAACCAACCTAGATGTCTTGATCATACTCTGTGATTACTTCCTCGTACTCAACATGATATGGTTTTCTTCTTTTTTGTCTCTTTCTTTTCATCTTTCTTTCTTTTTTTTTCGACACACCTACCCTTTAAGGTAGCATTTCTCCTTATGGTGGTCCTAATACTCGCCCATGGGTAGCTTCACGCTTATCGGTTATAGGTGGCCTAATTTTTCCTTTTTTTTTAAAGACTTTTTCTTTGTTTCCAACCATATCATATATCGTAACATAAGTAAACCAAGATGGACCTCTAGGCAAACGGTCATTCACTGACCCGCCCTCTCTTCAACTAGTCATCTCGCCGACTACTAGGCTTCTACTGCTAAGATCTCCTAATCATGTGCTCACGAGTCTAGCCGAAATCAACCACTCACAATACCGAATGAGAGCGCATCTTGCACTTATCGTTTCTAAGGTTTCTCCCTACAGCAAACAATGCCATCACCGGACATATGTCTAACCATCAATGACTTCTCTTTTTTTTTTCTTTTCACTCACTCACTCTACGGAAATCTTCCTTTCAACTGATGTAATTGTGGGCTTCGCCCCTGGGATCCATTCTCGAAACTCATACTGATACGAGCCTCAACCCTGGGATTCCTTCCCAAAACTGTTACTGATTCATTCTTGAAACTGATAACACTGTACCGTTTCGGCTTCTGTTTGGCTTGCCTTCGCCGATTCTTCTTCCCGTTTTAAAGCATGTGAGTACAAAACAAGACACAAAAGAATGCAAGTGCGTTACGTGTATGCATGCATGCATGGGTGAATTTCCTATCCCGTTGGGTTAGGTCTTCTGCCAGTTCTCCTAGTGACTGCTCGGTCCTCTCTTCCTCAGGAAAAATATTGTTTTAATCTATCCACGTTGATCGGCTCGGTAAAGTCGTTCCCTTCTAAATATGACAGTCTCACTGCCCCATTTCTCATCACTTTCTGTACTATGTAGGGCCCTTCCCAGTTGGGTCTGAACTTTCCTCTCGATCTGTCGTTGATAGCTTTGACTGCTTGAGCACCAGATCACCATTTCTGATCTTGGTAGGACGCACCTTTTTGTTGAATGCTCGAGCCAACGTTTTTTGGTATAACTGCTGTAGGCACTTCATTTTTGCATATAAGTCCCGATGATGAGCCTCGTTCGGAGGCACTACCTTTTAAGTTGCGGAAGTCATGGGAAACGGACGTCGGAATGGAAGATTCAAGGATCAATGCCTCGTTGGATTTTATTCGCTTATTTAGCTTCGGGTTTGCTCGTTAGGCCTCTGTTTTAAAATTTATCCCCGACCCGAATTTAAACCTACCATCTCCTCTCTCCATTCTCACGTCCACAACACAAGAATAATAAACCCTAAGCTCACAAAACTAGCTCATCCCCACGTGAAACAAAGTCAAGCATCACACACAAAGCAAATAAACAAATCAGAAATAACACATCACCCCCCATTTTAAACAAAGCCACCAATAGCCCTTATTCACGCCCAACAAAAGCCACCAATTCATGCCTAATGAAAGCCACCAATTCATGCATAATGACCTCAACCCTCTCCTATAAAAAGACATAAAAATCAACCATTAAGGGAGAAACACATATACAACACAAGATTCTCATGGCATCACTCCCAACCCTCCTTTCGCGCATCAACACAGAGCCCTCATATCCTTCTAGCAGCCTTCACTCAAATAAACCACAATAAAACCCTAATTTGAACCCTAGACAGATCCTCTCTCCTATTCATTCGTCATCATTCTTCTCACCCTAAACAACCTTACACTCACATACCCCTTTATCATTCAAACTACCTCACGCATAATCCATTCACGTCAAACTGCACTCATCCCTCACGCTAAAGCCACAAGAAGCCTCGTTCAGCACTCATTCACGTAGCATATCACGTCATCATAAACACTCATCACTCTCGACGACCCAACTCACAGACATGGATAAAAACACGTACAACTCTCTCACACCCTCCATTCTTCACGGGTACATGAGCAAAGAAAACCCTTCATTATCAACAGCTCTATAAACCCTAATTCCCCCTTCATTCACGTGAACCATCATACCACAAGCCCCTAGTTCAAACTCATAAAAAAAATTAACAAAAATAAGAAGAATAAACCCTATAGCCTTCACGCCAAAGCCCCCTCCAAATCTGCTCACTCACGGCACCATGAACCCTCACCTATCTCACTCATAAACCTTGCTTGACGCAGCCAAGGCAAACAACCGGCAAGCCAACCCACGCACAAACTCAGCCTGCCTTCACACAGCCATACAACAACGAAACCAATAGTGACCAAATAAGCACATAACAAGCCTCTCACCCAGCCTGACTTCAATGCCAAATAACCCCTGAAACCAACAGCCCTTCACGCCTAAAGACCTCATCAACCAACCCTCAAACATACACTACAACTCACGCCCAAAGCCCTCATAAACAGCACTCAAACACACACTATCATTCACGCCCCAACTGCCCTGAAGAATCAGCCTAAACTCACGCCACGTCCTCTCTCCCATTCAACAACCCTTCACTCACACAGAGACAACCCCACACAGCACTAAAGACTCAACTGAAAATAATCACCCAACAAGAGAAAATATGCCCATTGACCAATAAACAAAACAAAAGGAGCAGCCCTCCACTGATCACGAATAAACATAACCCCGAGAAGTAGCTTGAAAACTGCAGTGAAAATAGAGAAAACTGCAAGCGAAAACCGCGAGTAAAAATAGACAAAACAGCGGAAGTAGTGAACCAGTGAAAATAGTAAAAATAGCAGACCAGTGAAAACAACTGAAACGATAACCCTTCCGACACCGTGAAAAGCACTCTCAAGAGACGACTAAAGAGGTTAGACCTGAGGGCACCCCTTTTATTTATTATCCTTTATTTTTAGTTATTTTATTACTTTATTTCGCATGAGTATTGTGGATTGGTGCATGATGTGATTTCCGGATGAACGGAATATGTGTTCTCTCTTGCGGTATATCGGATGGAAACCCAGACGTAAATTCCATAACCGAATCTGAATAGACAGTATTACAGTTTGCACTCGGGATACAATGCCACGTACCACTTGAGAGACACAGATGTTTCATTTCATCCAACCTTGTATTCGAGCATGGTTTAGTCTAGTAGGTTATTTATTTCTTAAAGCATGATTTAGCCGTTAGTACATTGTCTCTTTATGCATGATTTAGTTATTTTCTTTCGCAATAGAAGTTTAATATATGTTTATGCTTAGGTTGTTATTTAGTTTTCGTGTTTGATAATTCAACATGCCGATGAGATTCTTGTGTGATATCATATGTTTGTCGTTATTCCGACTTATTTTAAAAGAATACAAACTTAGATATAAGAGTTGCTTTTATGAATGCGAATTAGATATAGGATTTTTTTGAATATATATGTCGCGTAGATTCAGTTATGTTATGCACAAATTATTTCATTACAAGTGGCATAAATAAGTGACCATTACGAACCCAATGGTTTGAGGTCTTCCCTTGCGAGGGGTGAATGCGGCCTTAAATCATTTTCCCGGTTCACACCGGGTGGTGACTCTATTTTATTTCTCCGGTTTAGTCCCCCGCGGGCTACTCCATACTCCTAACCAGGCCACGAGCCCAGAAAAGCTTCACCGATTTCTGTGTTCTACAGTCTGGCGACTCCACTGGGGATAGAGAATCGGCCCCGAAATAATGTCTTGTAATGTTTGTGATTTGTGTTTTAATTAACCATGTCTACTGGGGTTTAGGGAGTTTAATCAAAGGCATTTGAAGGCTAGGTGGTGTTTGGTGTCTTCCTTCATTCACTGCCTTTCTATAAGGAAAAGTTGTGAAGGCACCTGATAATCATTCACCTGTAGCTCACTGTGACAGACTAATTTGGAGGACTTGTTGTTTA
>SKCR01004636.1:0-26275 GCA_019454045.1 Zanthoxylum bungeanum | reverse complement strand
AATTCCAAATTTAAGTCGAACAATCCAACACGCATCTTCGCTCGGGCCCGGGTTTGTTTAATTTTGAATTAACGAATTTTCCGTTGCGACATTATTATTAAAATCGCTTACGAATTAATTCTAAATTAATTCGTTTGCCTGAATTAAAATCCAATTTTAATTCTGTGTTGAAATCTAATTTCAATTAATATATCGAATATATTATTTAATCGATTAATTCAAAATTAATCGTTCTCTCTCTTCTAGTTCAATTTTATCCCAGAGAAATTCTTTCTGTAATTAATCCTAGATTAATTTTCTCTCTCTCATAATTAATCCCAAATTAATTCTATTCGAGTCAAACGTCATCGGTGAATCTTTGGGAAGCGACCCATGAGATTCCTGGATATGTTGGCAGTAAAACCAGTCGTCGGACTATCTGAATATGTGCGTACCCAATACCATGTTCTTACCGATTTACAAGACATGGTTTGCTTCTAGCAAAGCACTGTGCCTACCCAATTCTCGAGAAATATTTTTTTAAGGAATATATAATCTATATCAGGCGTAGTATACTAAGTATTGCGTATTTCGATCCAGTATCGGATGTCACATGCTAGGCCTGGGGCTGGAATTTTGTCAGCCCCGTACGGAGCATATATCGGATCACTAGAAACTAGTCTATTTAATCGGATAATCATGACCTTATCATATTATCCCGATAGTTGCAACATATTAGAGTACCAGTTCTGTATCCCTACGTGATCATCATCTCCATATGACTGAAGTGGCACTTCCTTCTTGACATCACACCCAATAGATTCTCAATAAACCCAGAAGAGGCATACACAGAATCTGTTAAAGCCCCGACGACCAAAACCAAAGTGTATTGATTGTCACAAGTACTAGCGATGCAAGTCTCAAGTTAAGACCAAATACACCTACCCTGATTCGGATTCCCATAGACACATAGTCATACTACCAATGGGATTCTGAGGGGTCTATCCAGAGTGAAGCTTTTCCCATACCATCGGTAAACAAAACCTCATATTACACTTGCATGAGAATCCAATACCCAAATATATGAGAAATATGTCGTTACGCTTCCATAATGCGCACAAGTGTAATACTAGCATATTCCGCATTATCGATGTCCAGTCTCGATAATACTACGACTAGGGATATTTAATGATTAAACCTTTCGTGGATTGATACTTTCTCATATCTTATTAATCCAGAACTAATCATAAGGACTTTTATCATTTATATATTCAAGTAATATAATTACAAAATGATAAAATATCAATTTCCTTTGTCACATAGTTAATTTGTACAAAATCCACAATGTCTTTTACAAATAGTGATGCTATGGGTCATAATTGTCCAACAATCTCCCACATGGCCTATAGCCAATCACTCAAGTATCTAACACCTGAACTATGTACATGTCGCTCAAATTTTGCTGAGAAATAGCTTTCGTCAGCGGATCTACAATGTTGTCATCTGATGCGACCTTATCGATCTTCACATCGCCCTGATGTATGATCTCACGAATCAGATGGAAATGTCGAAGTACATGCTTGGATCGTTGATGAGACCCCGGTTCCTTAGCCTACGTTATAGCCCCGTTATTGTCACAATACAAAGGAACTGGCTCATTTTCTAACGGAACTACTCCTAATTCAATTCAGAATTTACGAATCCAAACTACCTCTTTTGCTGCCTCTTTTGCTGCCTCAGCTGCAGCGATATATTCCACTTCTGTTGTTGAATCGGCAACAGTTTCTTGCTTGGAAGATTTCCAGCTCACTGCTCCGTTGTTCAAACAAAATATGTACCCGGATTACGACTTACAATCGTCTTTATCGGTTTGGAAACTTGCATCAGTAAACCCAGTTACCTCAATTTCTCCATCTTCATAGACTAAGAAAGCATCCTTAGTTCGTCTAAGATACTTAATGATGTTCTTAACCGCAACCCAGTGACCATCACCTGGATCGGCCTGATAGCGACTACACATGCTCAAAGCATACGAGACATATCGCGTACATATCATGGCATACATGAGCGAATAGGATCTGACTCATGTTGTCTCTATCATCTTGAGTTTTAGGACACATGTCCTTAGATAGAGAGACGCCATGTGACACTGGCAACAGTCCCCTCTTAGACTGATACATGTTGAATATCTTCAACATTTTGTCGATATACGAGCTCTGGCAGAGTCCAATCAGCTTTCTAGATCTATCCCGGTAGATCCTTATTCCCAGAATAAAAGCTGTTTCTCCCAGATCCTTCATGGAGAATTTTAATGAAAACCAAGCTTTCACCGATTGTAGCATGGGAATATCATTGCCAATAAGCAATACATCATCTACGTAAAGGACAATGAATATCTGTACGCTCCCACTAACCTTCTTATATACACAAGGATCATCCTCATTTTGAACGAAATCATATTCTTTTATGATCTCATCAAAACATTAGTTCCAAGAACGCGATGCTTGCTTCAATCCATAAATGGATCGATTTAACATGCAAACCTTGTTTGCATATTGTGGTACGACAAAACCGTCAGGCTGTTGCATTTAAACATCCTCCAAAAGGTTTTCGTTAAGGAAAGCGGTTTTGACGTCCATCTGCCATATTTCATAATCGAAATATGTAGCAATAGCAAGCATTATCCGAATGGATTTAATCATGGCAACAGGTGAAAAAGTTTCATCGTAATCGACACCATGTCGTTGACGATACCTTTTCACTACAAGCCTAGCTTTTTACGTTTGTATGTTGCCATCCATGTCTGTCTTCTTCTTGAAGACCCATTTACAACCAAAAAGCTTTACGCCTTCTGGTGCATCAACCAGTGTCCAAACTTGGTTGGTGTACATGGAATCCATTTCAAACTTCATGGCTTCTTGCCATAAAACGGAGTTGATATCTTGTATCGCTTCCTCATACGTAGCCGGCTCATTATCCTCAATAAGATTGATATCTACATGAGGTGAGATGAGAAACACATACCTCTCAGGTTGTTTTCTGACTCTCTCTGACCTACGCGGTTCTTGTGTATTAGAAGATTGTGGTACAGTCTCATCCTTGATGAACTATTCGTGTTCTGTTATAGAGTCGGTGCCAGGAATAGTATCACTCTGATTTTCATCGAGTTCTACTTTCCTCCCACTTATCAATGCATTTAGGAATTCCTTTTCGAGGAAAATCGCATGTAAAGCAACAAAAACCTTGTTCTCTTGTGGGTGGTAGAAGTAATATCCTTTGGTTTCCCTAGGATAACCTACAAATAGGCACTTATCCGATTTGGGTTCAAGTTTGGTACCATCCAAACGTTTAACGTATGCCCAACATCCCCAAATCTTCAGGAATGAGAAACCCGGTTTCTTTCCTATCCATATTTCATATGGAAACTGTTGAACAGACTTTGACGGAACCTTATTCAAAATAAGTATTGCATTGTTCAATGCATATCCCCAGAAGGAAATTGGTAGCTCTGTGCGACTCATCATAGACCTTACCATGTCCAAAAAAGTTCGGTTTCTCCGTTCGGACACACTGTTTAATTGAGGTGTTCCAGGAGGAGTCCACTGTGAAAGAATACCATACTCTTTCAAGTAATCGAGAAACTCATTGCTCAAGTATTCTCCATCATGGTCCGATCGTAATGTTTTAATACTTTTCCCGGTCTGTTTTTCTACTTCGTGTCGAAACTCTTTGAATTTCTCAAAGGTTTCTGACTTGTGTCTCATAAGATACACATAACCATAATATGATGCATCATCCGTAAAGGTTACGAAGTATTCATATCCACCTCTAGCCTGGCTAGACATGGGCCCAAATATGTCACTATGAACGAGGGCTAACAGTTCGGTGGCACGTGCACCTTTACCGCTAAAAGGTGTTTTAAGCATTTTGCCTAATAAACAAGATTCACAGAAGTCATATGAATTTGGATCAAATCCATCCAAGTATCCACTCTTCGAAAGCGTGGATATACGAGTCTTGTTAATGTGTCACAGACGATAATGCCACATATAAGTTTCATCTTTGTTACTTAATTTAAGCCTTTTGTTTGTCATGTTATATGTTTGAGATTGATTTATATTCTAAATATAAAGACCATTATTAACATCAGCACTGCATATCTCAAAATTATTTTTATAAACAAAACACCATGTGTTTCTGAATACAAAAGTATACCCACATTGGGTCATACAAGATACAGATATAATGTTTCTAGTCAAACTAGGTACATAATAGCAGTTTGATAAATTAAGTACATGCCCTTAGGGTAGTTCCAAAATGTAGGTCCCAACAGTCAAAACGGCGACTCTAGTCCCATTTCCAACTCGGAGGTCGATCTCTCCTGAAGTCAGTCTCCTGCTAATCTGCAGATCATGTACATCATTACATATATGAGTACCACAACCAGAATCAAAAATACAATTTTTAAAACTAGAAGTAGACATGTTTATTTCAATAACAAACATACCTGAAGCTGGAGCCTTGCCCGCCTTCACTTCCTTCATGTGCGCCTTGTACTCACAGCAGTCACGCTTCCAGTGACCCTATTTGCCACACTGTAGGCAGACATCTTGGGATTTGTCATTTGCCTTCCCAGAAGACTTTGATGATTTGGCCTTGCCCCTTCTCTTCTTCTTCTTCACACCTCCAGAAGCCTTCGGCCAAGCCTTGGCATTATGAGATGTCAAAGCGAAGTGCCCCTCGCGCTTCTTGCCCTTTAAAATCTCTTTTTCTACCTCTTTCAGCATTGCCATCAACTCTCCAAGAGTATTTTCTTGGTTCATCATATTGTAGTTCATGATGAACCTGCTTAGCTGTCAGGAAGAGACTGTAAGATCAAATCTATGTAAGTCTCAGCCTCGAAGACTATGCCTAGCTGTCCCAATTGTTCGATGTCAGTAATCATATGCGATACATGGTGCTCAACAGATGTACCATCTGACATGCAAGAGTGAAAGAGCTTCTTCTGCAATTCGTACCTCTGCGATCTAAAGTTAGATCGGTGAAGGTCCCTCAATTTCAACATCATTTCATAGGGATCCAATCCCTTGTTTTGACGACGAAATTATGGGTTCATTGCATCAAGCATGACGGATTGAGCAGTTGAGTTGTCATCACTGTGAGTCTTCCAAAGCTCAAGCTCAAGCAGCTGCTCAATTCCAGGCTTAGGCCCTAGAGGTCTCTCTATCGTAAAGAGCATTCTCTCAGCCCCAGGACAATCCTGAGGTTCATATCCCAGTCAGGAAAGTTCGCACCATTAAAGAAATTTTCACCCATGATAATGTCCCTAACATTGACCTTTCTAACCATCTTAATTGCAATAATCTAACTATTCAATTAACGATTTTGGGAACAGTCCATCTGTTACAAAAAAATAATAAAAATATTAGTCGAACTAATATAAATATATAAAATGAAGAAAATAATTTGAAAGCGCGTATTTGGCAAGTATTTGAACGAAATTACAAATTCAATACTGGTCTCCCACTATTTTTTGGCGAGCCTCTAACCCTCTGTTGAGTACTCGGGAAACCTAGTTTCCTAGTGGGCTAGGATCTCGTTAAATAACACACAACCTTTATTTTGGCCAACAAGTTGTATGATATTTAACTAGGTAGATCTTTAAGATCAATTGGATCCCATCCAATTCCTAGATCCGGTAGGTGGACCTCCAAGTTCGAAACATATATAAAATATATATATATGTCAAAATATCCAATATATTTCCTAACATTTTCCTCTGAATCAACTAAGCCTTGGATTTGGCTCAACAAGCTTAATGATTCCAATTAAGCGGGACCCATTGACAGTGGGAAAGCTTCATAATCCACGTCGATGAACTAGAAGTGACCTTGACTTTGGCCAACAAGTCACAACCGCCCAAGACATGCGATATGGAACAAAGCTTTCATGGTTCAAATAGATCCGCGATGGACATTGATCTTGACTTTGGCCAACAAACCAATGCCAATCTTGGATCTTGAGAGAGAACCACTCAATGGAAAGAAAGCGCTTAATATTGATTGAGGGTTTTTCACATAAATTGGCAACCAATTTGTTATCTTTGATTAGGTCTCATCATACACCCTTAAGCATGCATTATAAAAGCATAATAAGGCCTGAAATAAATAATAACGATATGTGGATGGATATTTAACAAATTTTTCCTAGAATAAATCTCTCAATTTCCTCTCCCCGGCTAGCACTATTCTAACTTCTACCCAATTACATAATACATTAAAGAAACCTCATTAACATTTAGGGGAATTGGTGAGAAGAGAAATACAAAGAGTCAAGAGATATAAGGCTGGACACGCAGGTCCAATTTAATAAATTCTAAATTTATTACAACAATTTCCAAAATTTCCCTCACCCTTCTAATATCCATCTGATATATATTATTCATACATTACATCCATGTATTCACACAAAGCATGTTATTCAATCAATCTAATCCAATTAATTAATCTTTGAATTAATGACCATCCAATGTTCAAACAACGATTTGATTTCCGCGAGTCCAACTCGTTTTAAGAATAAGTACTCAAAGTATGTATTCTTGAATTATATTGAACTACAATTTTAAATCCAATTTAATTTGTATTCAATACTAATTCTAATTTAATTCCAAATTAAATAATTACACTTATTTATGTGCCTTTTAGACTTAGATTCTAAATCCAATCTTAATGGGTCTCAAAAGCTCAATTAACATCCAATGTCAATTTAATTAAAGTCCAATGGGCTTTGGCCAATATGGATCAAACCCAAATGCCAAGGCCCAATTTAGGAATCACCCTATTTGCCACAAATCAATTTTGGCCCATTAGGCCCAATTATTCTATTTGGACTTTATGGAATGGTTTTAGGCCCAATTTGGATCCAATCCAATTGTCCTAAACCAAGCTTGGCCCAACTAAGCCCATTAAGCCCAAATACAACAATATTAGCCCAATTCAAAATTAAAGACTAATTTTAATTAATACAAAATTCCAAATTTCACATTAATTTTATTTAAAGTGTAATAGCAATAATTAATTAGTTAAACCAATATTTCCAAAACATCATTTAAACTAATTAATCATGCTTTAACGTATTCAATTCATTTCCAACACAATTGAAGCAAAATCAATCAATTTCATGCTTCTTAACTCACGGTAATATGGCACAATTTATATCCAATTTTGATTTCAATCTAATTAAATCAACAATCAATATACTCATTATGCATTAAACACATCCAATGGTCTAAAATCAAAATCATCATGATATATTATAGGGTTCATGTTTCGGCTTTAGCAAGGAAATTGGGAAAATTTATCCAATCAAGTTTTCTCAAATATTAAGATGCCTAAATCTAATTCATCATCATCCAAGCTTAACCAAACCATCAATTTGAAGAAATCATGCTCAAATCATAAAAACTACAAATTAAAGTATATAAACCCTAAACTCATTTCACGCTTATAAAAAGCTCTGATACCATTGTTGGGTTCCTAGAACATGCCAATGATCTTCTAATCATGATATGTGTGTGAATACTCAAAGAAGTTGGGGAAAAAACTTACATTGATCGGATTTTGGATGTATGAAGTTCAAAACTTTTTGTCTTTTGAAAAGAGCTTCAAGCCTTTCTTTAATCCAAACTCTAGGGAATTAGTTTCCCTAACACCTTGTTTTCTCTTTGAATGTGCTAGCAATGAAGAAATTTTGCAACAAAATCTCTAAGAGGAGAAAGGAAGTTCACGGCACTAGGAGGGAGAAGAATAGAGTTTTTGTTTTTGTGTATTTGATTTTCTAAAATCAATTATCATTTACCAAATCCAAGTTTTGGTATATGTCATTCCAAATAATAAAATAATGAAGAGTGTTGGATTTCGGTTGAGTGAAAAACAAGCAATCTAATGCTTACACTCAACCTTTACCAAATTCCATCAAGTGTCAAACATATTGATGTAAGTTGGTGGGGCCCAATTTAAATTCCGAATTTAAGTCAAACAATTTAACACGCATCTTCGCTCGGGCCCGGGTTTGTTTAATTCTGAATTAACGAATTTGTCGTTGCGACATTATTATTAAAGTCGCTTACGAATTAATTCTAAATTAATTCGTTTGCCCGAATTAAAATCCAATTTTAATTCCGCGTTGAAATCTAATTTCAATTCATATATCGAATATATTATTTAATCGATTAATTCCAAATTAATCATTCTCTCTCTTCTATTTGAATTTTATCCCAGATAAATTCTTGCCGTAATTAATCCTAGATTAATTTTCTCTCTCTCATAATTAATCCCAGATTAATTCTGTTCGAGTCAAACGTCATCGGTGAATCTTTAGGAAGCGACCCATGAGATTCATGGATATGTTGGAAGTAAATTCAGTCGTCAGACTATCCGAACACGTGCGTACCCGGTACCACGTTCTTACCGATTTACAAGACATAATTGGCTTCTAGCAAAGCATCGTGCCTACCCAATTCTTGAGAAATATTCTTTAAAGGAATACATAATCTATATCAGGCATAGTATACTAAGTATTGCGTATTTCGATCCAGTATCGGATGTCACATGCTAGACCTGGGGCTGGAATTATGTCTGCCCTGTACGAAATATATATCAGATCACTAGCAACTAGTCTATTTAATGGGATAATCATGACCTTGTCATATTATCTCGATAGTTGTAACATATTAGAGTAACAGTTCTGTATCCCTACGTGATCAGCATCTCCATATGACTGAAGAAGACCCAATACACTACGATTCTCAATAAACCCAGAATAGGCATACACAGAACCTGTTAAAGCCTCGGACGACCAAAACCAAAGCGTATTGATTATCGCAAGTATTAGCGTTACAAGTCTCAGGTTAAGACCAAATACATCTACCTTGATTCGGATTCCCATAGACACATAGTCATACTACCAATGGGATTCCGAGGGGTCTATCCAGAGCGAAGTTGTTCCAGTACCATTGGTAAACAGAACCTCATATTACACTTGCATGAGTATCCAATACCCAAATATATGAGAACTATGTCGTTACGTTTCCATAACGCGCACAAGTGTAATACTAGTTTATTCCGCAATATCGATGTCCAGTCTCGATAATACTACGACTAGGGATATTTAATGATTAAACCTTTCATGGATTGATACTTTCTTATATCTTTTTAATCTGGAACTAATCATAAGGACTTTTATCATTTATATATTCAAATAATCTAATTACAAAATGATAAAATAGCAATTTCCTTTGTCACATAGTTAATTTGTATAAAAAAAATAATGTCTTTTACAAATAGTGATGCTATGGGTCATAATTGTCCAACAGTAGAGGAATAAGGGGACGGCGATACGTAACGCCCCCAGATCCTAGTTTAGGACTAGGGATGACAGATGCCCTTAGATCCTAGTTTCAGAGCTTGGAGAGTAGCATAGATTCGCACCCCCAGTTCTAGTTCAGTGGCTTGGGGGACGACAATACGTAATGCCCCAAGACCACTAGTTTTAGGGACAAAAGTGGCATGCTTTGGGGGACGGCGATACGTAATGCCCCGATACGTCAAGTTTTTCAAATACATACGAGTTTTCAGATATCGGATTTTCAGAAAACAAACATTTCATAAACAGTTTTCAGAATAGATCCTTCGGATTTAAGTTTATAGAATCATACTTTCAAAAGCAGATTTCAGAAAAGTTATGTTTTATAATAGAAATGCCAGATAAGTTTTCTAAAAATATTTCAGAGTTTTCTAACAAGTAAAAAGGATTTCCATATAATTTGGTTTTCTGAAAGAACCTTGGTTTATAAATTAAATATTTTCATTATAGTATTCCAGTATTTATCGTCCACTCACTTAGATCGTTTAAACGATCTAACCCCCTCCCAGTGTTTTATTTTGCAGGGCCCTGAAGGATGAGCTCGAGAGGATGGATACTGATGGAAGTCTCTAGAGGGTCTGAGTCTACCAGAGTGTGCATAAAGTTACAGTTCAATCAGACTCATGTAAGGTTATGTATTTTACATAATGTGTAGTAAAGATTTCATTTGTAATATGTTTAAGTTTTATTGCCATGGTTGCATTGTAGAGAAATATTTAGTACATGACATGAGTCAAATGGTACATATATGTTAAAATGAGTTTGGGCAAAGGTCCCACGTTTGAACTATAATTGAGATAAGTTAATAGTGATATATATAGTCAGTAAGTCAATGGCTCAGGGGAATAGTACGGCCTATTCCCTGCCGGTAGTATCACCAGAATCGGGGATGTTGCAAGGGGTGGCCGTGTTGGACAATTATGACCCATAGCGTCACTATTTGTACAGATCATGGTGTTGTTGTACAAATTAACTATGTGACAAAGGAGATTGCACTCTTATCATTTGTTAGATCACCTAGATATATAAATGATAGGAGGTCCCTATGATTTGTTCCTTGACTGAGAATGATATGAGACAGTATCAGTCCACGAAGGATAAATCATTAAATATCCCTAGTCAGAGTATTATCGAGATTGGAAATCGATAAATACGTAAAAGACTAATATTACACTTGTGCGCGTTGTGAGGGCACAACGGCATTGTTCTCATATATTTGGGTATAGGATACTCATGCAAGTATAATAGGAGGTTGTGTTTTACCGATGGTACGGGAAACAGCTTCGCTCTGGATAGACCCCCTCGGAATTCCATTGGTAGTATGACTATGTGTCTATGGAAGTCCGAAATCAGGGTAGGTGTATTTGGTCTTAACCTGAGACCTGCACCGCTAATACTTGCGACAATCAATATACTTTGGTTGCGGTCGTCCAGGGCTTTAACAGGTTATGTGTATGCCTATGCTGGGTATATTGAGAATCGTAGTGTGTTGGGTGAGATGTCAAGACGGAAGTATCACTTCAGTCATATGGAGATGATGGTCACGTAGGATACGGTACTAGTACTCTTAAGTACTGCGGTCATCGGGATAATATGACTAGGTCATAGTTATCCGATTATAGAGACTAGTCACCAGACATCCGACATGTACTTCGTACGGGGCAGACACAATTCCAGCCCCAGGCCTAGCACGTGATCATCCGATACTGGACAGAAATACACAATACTACGTATACTACGCCTGATATAGAGCATTTATTCCTGTAAGGATATTTCTGGAGAATTGGGTAGGCATGGTGCTTTGCTAGAAGCCAACCTTGTCCTGTAAATCGGTACAAACGTAGTACGAGGTACTTACGTGTTCGGATAGTCCGACGACCGAATTTACTGCCAACATATCCGGGGATCTCATGGGTCGCTTCTCGAAGATTCACCGATGACGTTTGACTCGCACTTTATTAATCTGGAATTAATTAGATGAAAGAGAAAATTAATCTAGAATTAATTGCGGAGATATTTTATCTGGGATAAAATATCATTTAAAGAGAGATAAAGATTAATTTGGAATTAATCGATTAATTAATATATTTGATATATTAAATGAAATTGGATTTCGACGTGGAATTAAAATTAGATTTTAATTCGGGCGAACGAATTAATTTAGAATTAATTCGTTAGCGACGTGAATAATGATTTCGCTAGGCGTAATCATTTAATTACGTCGCAACAGAAAATTCGTTAATTTAGAATTAACGAACCCGAGCCCGAGATTATTTGCAAGCGCATTCGCATTTTGAATTCGAATGCGGCACGCAAGTCAAATCAAGCGTCATGGTGGGCAAAATACTTACTGGTTTTTGTCTAAAAACCGTGAGATGGGAAGCTTGATTGTGTGATTTTTGTGGCAAAAATCACAAGAGCTAGCACTCCGAGAGACATGTGAAGGTGATAGGGAAGTCCACCCATGAGCCAGGAATCGTTCGACGAAGCTTGGAGCTTGACGAAGGACCAAAACCGAGCCAAAAACAGTGAGCTGCACACAGTCACTGTCGAGCAGTCCACAAGGGCAGAAAGTTTATTTTGTTGCCTCCAGCGTCGCTCAGCCGATCGATGTGAGTATTCCGCAACTTCGTTGATTTGTATTCACACTTATTTCATGCTTGTTTATGATCTTGGGACCTTAATAGAAACCAACAGGCCGGTGCACCCTCTTGCGGTGGACGGCAAGCCGCCGAAGTGACTAGCGAAATAGATGACGATTTGTTAGAGGTGGGGGGTCGAATTGGGGGAATTGAGAAGTTATGCCATTTTGGAAATTAAGGGAAGCTTCAGAGTATTTATAGAGAAGTTTCTGGAATTTATATTCAGACCCTCGAAAATTACAATCATGTCCCTTCCATGGAATATTGTCGTAAATTCTCATTTAGGAAGCCCTTCTGCTGTAAATTTTGAAAATTGTTCCGCGTAAAAGTTGTTCATCTCGGAAAAAATTTCCGATGGTTCAAGAATCAGCTAAATCAGATTTCATTTGAAAGTTTTATGGTCAAAATAAGAATCTTTTACGCATAGAACGATGTAAACATGAATCGCATAACCGATTCTCGAAACCACGTTTTCCAACGTGACAAAGCTTTACTTTAAAACGTTCGGATCTATTTTCCCAGACATAAACTCTTTTTTTTATTACCATTCCATTCCAAATCCTTCTCTTTAATTCGGGAATCTTCCCGCACTGTACCGAAAATTCAGGATATTACAGTTATCCTATATTAGAATTTTGATAATTAAAAGAAAACAAATTTCTTTTTTTTTTTTTTTTTGGCTGCCAATATGAAAACAACAAAAAAACTTGAGCTGGTGGGAATGACCTTTTGATCAAAATCAAACAAAAGAACACGAAAAATTGTGAGTGCTGGAAAAGAAAAAAATTATTAATTTTGAGAAAACCAAAAGAAAATAGTAAAAAAGATTTGTCTCATGTATTGAGTACACAAATCTTTCCCAAAAAATAGAGTGTTCTTCGTAATTATTTTCACGGTCACACGTGCTGTTGGAGGTGAGGAGACGAGGAAAATCGTGGTTCAAATAATCGTGATTCAAATAGATCCAGATCTATAGGTATATTTCCTACATAAGTTCTAATTATTTTTATATTATTAATATACTAGAAAATACGGATCCGGTTTTTTAATGTTCATGAAAAATATTTTTTTAATGTTATGAATATGTTTTTGCTGCCCATGAACTTTGAAAACCAACAAATGACATCCAGAGTTTTCGTATTTATTCTAGTATATTAATAAGAATGATTTATTATAAATCATCTTAATATGTATGTAAAAGAGTAGGCTATGTATTTTTTTTATTATGTGATGATTGATATTGGATATTAATCATTAACTGTATGGTTGACTTTGGGTTAGGATTTTATTCTTTTTATTTATTGAATATATAAACCCAAAATTAAAATTTTTTTTTTTTTTCTGTAATTGTAAATTATTTGTAATCGTTGGACATCAAGATTAAGCCGAAGGACGATGGACCAAAGATGATAATTTTACACAAAATATAATTATTATTTTTCATCGTGTGTACTGCACTACCAGCAGTGAGATAGCTGCAGCAGCAGTACACTGCTGCACATAGTAACGGCGAGACTACTGCACAAAGAAGCAGTCTCGCTGCTACTATGTGTAGCAGTGAGCTACATAGTGAGGTAGTTTTGACTGCCTACTGTGCAGGAGTTCACCCAAAAAAAGTTCGTATTTTATTTTATTTAGTGATGGTCACATGGAAATTTAGTTATATTTTTTTCCAAATTTGAAAATTAAAGTAATTTTAATATTTGAAAGTTTGTAATTTTATAAATACCCAAATTGTCAATTCGGTTAATATCCAATTTATTTATTTTGTTTGAATTATAAATTATTTATACTCATGCATATTTTAAATGCCATATAAAATTAGCACAATACATACTCTTGCATTATAACATGCCATACATACACGTGCATTTTCATAAAAAAAAAAAAAAAAAAATTATGATTCTAAATAGTTTATAATTGTATCAAAAATTATTTTAGAATTTTATCCATTAGTCGATTAAATTAATTAAAATTTTTGATTAAATTTTAAATAGTTAGTTTTATTTTAATACAATTTGTTAATAAATTTATGAAATATTTTTAATCAATTGTTTATTAAGAATAGATTAGATGTTTCATAATCAATTTTAGTTTTATTGATAAAGCGGATAATTTTATTATGAAATAACTAACTTGGTAAATGAAGACCTTAAATATTGATTTCCTGATCTTTTCACTTGGTTTACAAAACATTAGATGTTTTACATCTAAAATACTAAAGTTAAAATAATGACTAGAAGCAGGTAGTTTGTCGAAACGTCCCTTGGTCTCCACCGTCAGTGCAACATCATGAAATCTGAGTGGGGCTTCGTGATGACTTTAGTTTCATCCTCCCTAAGGGTTTTGGATGAGCTTGGATTTATATAGAGAAGTCCCGGAGGCCTTATTTGAGTAAAAAGAAGAACTAAGCAAAAACCCTGGAAAAAATTTCCGTGTCGCGACGTGTGGCCAGCTTTGCAGGATAATGATTCTTGTGTTTCTGCTCATCTCGCGCGCTTTCGATGAGTCCGCAAGGTCCTGAAACATGTGTAATGATCCAAACTTCATATTCCATTGCTCTTAATAACAAAGCACAAAATAAACTCTAATTAAGATTAAATACATGATAATTAAGTTGAGTTAGCGATGTTTAAAGTACACTTTCATGCACTTATCACTCGGGGTCTGCCAAAATCCTATCTACATCGGCCCCTCTAATAACGGCCTTGATTAGCAATGCATCATCAAGAGGATAGCTCACACCCTTGGCGTCTTCCTCCGTAAACATGATAGTGACAGGTTGACCCTTCTGGATCCTTGGGGCTTTCTCTGTTGTCAGAACTTATGACCCCCTTACCCTACATTAATTCTTCCTGGCCCGATTTGAGTCTCCAGCCAATGTCCTTCCCCCGGAAATAGTGAACATTAGCCTCGGATTCCTGTGTTTCTTGGCCATTATGGCTTCTTGATCAATGTAGTCATTCAAGTACCCATTCTGTACCAAATTCTCCACATGCTCTCGCAGATCTCTACATCCTTCTGTTGTGTGCCCCATCTGATTATAATGCACACAGTATGACCTCTCAATCTTCTTCTCAACGAGGTACTTCCTCGGGCCAGGCTCCATTATTAGACCTTTGTCCTGGATCTTCTTAACTATCTAGGCCAGAGGTCTGTTCAAATGAGTGTACACCATGCCTCATGCCACATGATTAACCTGGACCTGCCTCATTCTCTCTTGGGCCACATTGTTCTACGACATTATTCTGAATTCTCTCTGCCTCGGGGGCGGCCATCTCACATCTCGGCTTAGTCCCTGCTGATTCTCAGGCCGAACCACCTTTGGCTTCTGAGAATTCCCTCCTCGGGTAGGCTTCTCCTCTCCTTCCACCAAAACAAACTTCTTTGCTAACTCCAAAACCGCGGAATAGTCTGGTACATCCTGAATCCTCAAGTGATTCCATAACTTTCCGACCTTGAGGGCCCATTTAAAGCTCTCCAGTGCCTCTTGGGACTCATACACCTCGATCTCCAGCACCATTTTATGGTACCTCTCAACAAAATTCTTCAGGGACTCATCATATCTCTGCTTCACCAACCTCAACGACCCCACGATTTTTCTCGACACACAGGCCCCTTTAAAATGTCGAACAAAAGACTTCCTCAGCTGAGTAAAACTGTCTATACTTCTCAAGGTTAAACGTCTAAACCACAAACTTGCCAACACGCCCAAGGTTTGAGGGAACACATTGCAAATGGCCTCTCCTACCATTCCTTGAATTTACATCAGTTAGACAAACCTCTCAACATGAGATTTGGGATCAGTATGACCCTATAAAGGTCCATGGATGGCATGGTGAACCGCCTGTGGAACTCCATCGCCAAAATCTCTTCTGTAAAGTGGGAGGCTATCTATCTATCCTAGTTGTCCCTCGTCCTCCCTTTCATGTTCTCCTCTCACTTCTTCATTTCCTTCCTAAACCAGCTCTTCATCTGGTTCTAGGTGCTATCATGCTATTTCCCATGAGCTTCCCCACGTCTACCACCCCGTCCACGATACTTCATGTGACTGGGGATCCCTCGTTCTTCCTCAGGATTCCGCCCATGGTCACTCTCCACGAAATGAGGGCTGTTACTAGAAGACTTCAGCGTCTGTCTGTCGTCTTCCTCTTTCCACAACTCTCCCGCAGCAAAGCTACAGCTACGACTACCGATCTCCCTTTTTAGATGTTCCTCATTCCGCCCTCATCATCCTCATTCGCCCTATCAACCATTTTTCTTCTAACTACCTCGTGCCTCCTCCGACTCGTACCAGCTTCAATCCTTTTTTAGTTCATTTTTTCTAACCTTTCCAGCTTCTTCATAATGACCTTCATAAAGGCCTGGGTTGACTCTTTCTTTTCTCATGTTTTCTTCTATCTCTTCATCCATCCTGTTGTTGAAGACTCTAAAGATCTATAGTTCTTGTCTTCTGCCATCGTCTTAATATGTCTACTACTTTTTTTTTGTTCCCCACAGACGGCGCCAACTGTTGACTGCTGATTTTCATTACAGGGACAAATCCGAAAAATCGTTCCTCGAATAATCTTCCCCCAACTATGAATTTATTTGGTTTGTTGGGAACCAAAAGCAAACTTAGCAAGAAATGGAAAATACACATATAAGAACAGAAGATTTAACGTGGTTCGGCGGAATGGATCCGACATACGTCTACGGACACAAAGAAAGAAATTTTTTATACCGTGGTCGGGTTTGACTGACCAAGGCTAATGACTATTACAAGTGTGACCGACCTCTCTCGCGTTCTCTCTAAAAATAGGCTTTTTATCACTCGTCTAAGTTTTCAAGAATGAAAATTACTAACCCTTACAAAAGTGCACTCAACCCCTTTATATAACAAAGAAGATAACAATGTTCCACCGTCCTCATGACCTTAGCCACGTGAGCCTGCCACTTCCGAAAGTAAACCTGCCATATGACACTTCATTAAACTCAACCCTATCTTGGAAAACTCCACACGCTACCTTTATGATGACAGCATGTATCCACCTGTTCGTGCGGTGGCGTGTGTCAGAATATAATCTTACAAACTACTCATGTCATATCAAGACTTTATAGATGGTACAAGTCCCCAAGTCGTGTTTACACATCTATACTTCGTCATCATCAGTACTACCCCGACCTGTCCTACCAGGTCGGACGGCTGAAATAATGGTCGTCCTGTCATACCGAGCTACTTGATCGGGTCAGACCCGAGGACCTCGATCAAACCGGTTCCCTGAATATCCAGCCTCCTCGGGTCGGTCAGAAAATGAGGACCGGGCCTGACCTCTCTGTTGGGCCGAATTCCCTTGTCCAATATCCTCGGCCTCCGTACACTAAAATAGAAGTGTCTCATTATGTCCTCTCTGAGCTACTGGCAACCCTTAGGCTCAAAAATCATCATCAATCATTATTATTTCAATATGCATGGTATATAATAATCACGCATGAGTATCATGCACGTTCTGGCATGCTTTGGCAATTGCATTAATGACAAATGCAATTCAATTGCTTGAAGCCATACCACGATAGTGTGCTTCATCATTGTCGTGAGCTGCTTGAGAAGGATGTGAACAACGCCATTAGTAATTTATGATGGATCGAGTCTACCACTCGATCTTCCTGTTATGACTCACCATCAAAAATCCGTGAGAGTGGGCTCGGATCAACTTACTTAACGAAAGATTTTGTTTAGAGAATTCTTCCTCCATGTTTTCTCTTCTTTCCTTTATTTTCAATCTCTTTGAAAAGATGAAAAGTGGTTAGGGTTTAGGTTAATTAATTGTGCTTGTATAAAATTAACTCTAACCCTAATCAACAATATAAACATTGACTAATGGCATAATTGTCACAAAACAATTATTAATTTCAAAAAAAAAAAAAATGATATCAAATATCATTTAATTGAAATTAAATTGAAAATGTAACTTATATCATGATATAAATTACATATTTGATTTTGAAATAAATCAAATTTAATTCAAAATTCAAATCTTATATTAAATGATAATCATTAATATAAAACTATATATAAAATATTTAAATATATAGCTACAAATGTGACATTATATGATTATTAATCTAATTAATAATTATGACATTAAATAATTCTCAATTATTTAATATTTTTGAAGTGAGTTCAGAATTGGACTATCCAATTATTTCATGGATCTCTATAGTGTGATGAGCTAACACGGAGACTAAATGGACCTACAGCTCCGAGCTCCAATATTCTCGAAATATTAATTAAAACTTTTTAATTAAATATTCATAATTATTAACTTTAGGTTATTCCACTAAAACCTAAAGTTGCACTCCCGTTATTGCAGATATATTTTATATTGAAACTCATCGGTGTCCACCTATATAAACAATACATACAAAATGACCATCCACAAGTATCTCATAATTAGAGTCGGGTCATAATGTCAATTATACCCCTCTAATTATTTTATGCCATAAGTACCATTGATTCTCTAATGAACGATTTATTCATAACTATTATGAATATTAATCTTTCTAATCGTAATAGAAAGACTTGGGCACTCTAACAGTTCAAGTACTGAATCAACTCTTAAGGAAGATACTAATCTATTTCTCGCAAGAATGAATGGATTCCATATCTATGTAAAACGTACCCAGTCACACAGCATACTATGTCCCCAAAGTACGTAGCTATTGGTCATGATTTCTTCATCAACCTAACCTTTGTAAATCAAAGAACATAGTCTGCCATGTAGGAGTTCGTAGTACATTCAGGATTTAGATCAACCCATATATGATCATCTATTAGACCGATATGAATTTCTTTGTTTATCAGATATTAAAAGAAATTCATTAAAGTCTTGGTCCAGTTCTATATGATCGCATCATATAAGGTGCCTTCATTCCCATGTAATCACATGAATAAACCCGAACCAAAATCGTCATACAATATGGAATGGACAGCGGCTGTAGATAAACAAAAAAAAATGATCGTCTTCATTTGCTCTCGACGAACTATTTAGGATTAATAATTTCTGAATTAAATGCTTTTGTGTATAACACTTATACACTTAGTCTGAAAGCACATTTAGTATCCAATGGCATATATGAAAATTTATTATATGTGACTTTAAAATCAACAATTTTATAAATGAAAAATGGATTATTAATTACTTAAAATAAAATCATGTTTACATATTACATTATGCTTGAGGGCATATATCCCAACACTTGATTAACGAGTGCATCGGTCCAAAACCAACGAACATCATATATGGCATCAAAGTGTGGAGGATCACACACAAAATCAATGATATCCAATAGTAAAATGATTACATATACTACTTGACTCGAGGAGATTCCTATTGATGGTGGTGTGTACTTCCATTTATTACGAATCACTTGTGAGTCATTCAGTATTCGCTCCAACGAATACCCACATGTCTTTAAGAGCTTCTTTTGCTCATGGTACATGGGGTTAAACCATTGGAACTCCAATTCCAATATATAACATGTGCTAGTCTTCTAGGTTATATGAATTCGACCATATTCTAAAACCAACGACTAGAAATATTTAATATAAGAATAGTTTATAATAGTAATAATATCTCAATGTCTGACAACCTAGTGTCCAGTATTACTACATGATTATTCTAAGGTCGATGTCATTCTCAGCATATTTATATACAAACTAATATGCATAATGACATTATCATTAATAATATTGAAATAAAAATATAGTTATTTTACTAATAAATAATAAATATAATGTACAATATATTATTCGGATTGGCGCTCCAAACACCAACTCCAACATCTATACATTTTTCCTCCAAGTTTAAAATAGTATCAAGATTTGTTTTATAATGATAAATAAAACCTACAATGGATTAAAGGCGGATATGGTTTTTATTTTGTGAGTCCATTTGGATTTAGTATATGAAAAAACCAACTGCTAACTTCCCATCAAACAGAAAACCCATATAAGTACCATTAATTCTCTAATGAACGATTTATTCATAACTATTATGAATATTAATTTTTCTATTCGTAATAGAAAGAATTGAGCACTCTAACCGTTCAAGTACCGAATCAACCCTTAAAGAAGATACTCATCTACTTCTCGCAAGAACGAGCGAATTCCATATTTATGTAAAACGTCCCCAGCCAAACACCAAACTATTTCCCCAAAGTACGTAACTATTGGTCAGGATTTCTTTACCAGCCTCACCTTTGTAAATCAAATGACAGAGCCTGCAATGCAGGAGTTCGTAGTACACTGAGGATTTAGACCAACCCATTTATTTGTTGGTTTCTAATTAGGTCCCAATAATGAAATCAAGCACAAAAACGCATGTGAATACACAAAGGAGAATGGCGGAAACATACTCACAATGAACGGATCTTGCGACGCGAAGAACAGAAGCCTTCAAGCTCCCTCAAAGGTCACGGCAGTAGCTCTCCTTGGCAGTGGACTGCTCGATTTTGGTCTCTTTTACTCCTCCAAGATACGGCCATTGATGACCTCCATTGAAGCTCCAACCTTCAAGCTTCAAAAATGATTCCATGCTCACGAAAACGCTGCCTTATCACTTTAGGATGACTCAAGTGTATGCTAGCACTTTATATTTTGCAACAAAATACTCATCTTCTTCTCTTTGTCTTTCGGCAGAACCAGAAAATGGAGAAGAAAGAAATTGGCTCCAAGCCGTGAGAGAAAATGAGGGAAAGAGATGGGTTTCCTAGAAACCGTGAGTGTGGAGAGAGAGAAGGAATAAAAAAAAAATTGTTTTTATATATATTTGATTTTCCAAAATCAAATACCAAAAAACCCTTTTTCATTTACCAAAAAGTCAAAAAACAAAAAGCAATAAATGCTTTTCAACTTCCACATCAATCACTCAATCAATCAATCAAATTGTCACATCACTCAAAGTGACATGTGATTTGACGCTTGATGTGACTAATGATTTGACGCTTGATTTGACTTGCGTACCGCACTCGAATTCGAAATGCGAATGCGCTCGCAAACAATCCCGGGCTCGGGTTCGCTAATTCCAAATTAATGAATTTTCTGTTGCGACGTAATTAAATGATTATGCCTAGCGAAATCACTATTCACGTCGCTAATGAATTAATTCTAAATTAACTCGTTCGCCCGAATTAAAATCTAATTTCAATTCCGCGTCGAAATCCAATTTCACAGAATATATCGAATATATTATTTTATCGATTAATTCCAAATTAATCGTTCTCTCTCTTTAATTGATATTTTATCCCAGATAAAATATCTCCGTAATTAATCCCAGATTAATTTTCTCTCTCATCAAATTAATCCCATATTAATTAAAGTGCGAGTCATACATCATCGGTGAATCTTCGGGAAGCGACCCATGAGATCCCCGGATATGTTGGCAGTAAATACGGTCGTCGGACTATCTGAACACGTAAATACATAGTACTACGTTTGTACCGATTTACAAGACAAGGTTGGCTTCTAGCAAAGCGCCATGCCTACCCAATTCTCCAGAAATATCCTTATAGGAATATGTGATCTATATCAGGCGTAGTATACGTAGTATTGTGTATGTCGATCCAGTATCGGATAGTCACATGCTAGGCCTGGGGCTAAAAATTGTGTCTGCCCCGTACGAAGCAAATATCGAATGTTTGGTAACTAGTCTCTATAATCGGATATACATGACCTAGTCATAATATCCCGATAGCTCGAGCATTTAAGAGAACAAGTTCCGTATCCTACGTGACCATCATCTCCATATGACTGGAGTGATACTTCCATCTTAACATCACACACAACACACTACGATTCTCAATATACCCAGAATAGGCGTACACAGAACCTGTTAAAGCCCTGGACGACCGCAACCAAAGTATATTGATTGTAGTAAGTATTAGCGGTGCAAGTCTCAGTTAAGACCAAATTACACCTACCCTGATTTCGGAGTTCCATATACACATAGTCATACTACCAATGGAATTCCGAGGGGGTCTATCCAGAGTGAAGCTATTTCCCGTACCATCGGTAAAAAACAACCTCTTATTACACTTGCATGAGTATCTTATACCCAAATATATGAGAACTATGCCATTGTGCCCTCACAACGCGCACAAGTGTAATACTAGTCTTTTACGTATTTATCGATGTCCAATCTCGATAATACTCTGACTAGGGATATTTAATGATTTATCCTTCGTGGACTGATACTGTCTCATATCATTCTTAGTCCATGAACAAATCACAGGGACCTCCTATTATTTATATATCTTGGTGATCTAATCACAAATGATAAGAGTGCAATCTCCTTTGTCACATAGTTAATTTGTACAACAACACCGTGATCTGTACAAATAGTGACGCTATGGGTCATAATTGTCCAACAATCTCCCACTTGGCCTATAGCCAATCACTCGAGTGTCTAACACCCGAACCATGTACGGTTGGCTCAAACTGCTGAGAAAAGGTTTTCGTCAGCGGATTTACATGATTATCATCTGATGTAATTTATTCGATCATCACATCGCCACGATGTATAATCCGAACGAATCAGATGAATATCGAAGTATTTATCTGGATCGTTGATGAGACCATTGATTCTTTAGCTTGTGCTGAAGCCTAGCTCAGCTGCTAATAGAATTGTATCTAATCTAATTAGATTTGTTATCGACCCAAATGGCTTCTATTGCTGCCTCAGCTACAGCAATAACCCGCATTTGTTGTTTATTCGGTAACAGTATCTTGCTTGGAAGATTTCCAGCTCACTATTCTGTTATTCAATCTTTATAGTACCGTTGTCACGAGTTATAGTCGTTTTCATGAAAGCCAAGCTTTCACCGATTATATTATGGGAATATCATTTCCAAGAAATGATATATCATCATTACTCAGGACATTCACTGTCAGTGCGCTCCCACTAACCTCCTTATATACACAAGAATTATTTTCGTTTTGAATTAAATCATAAACTATTATGATTACATCAAAACGATAATTCCAAGAACCTAATGCTTGCTTCAATCCATCTATGGATCGAATAACCTGCAAACCTTGTTTGCTTGTTATGGTTCGGCAAAACCGTCAGGATGTGTAAACATCCTCCGAAAGGTTTTCGTTAAGGAAAGCAGTTTTCCCGTTCAGCTGCCATATTTCATAAATGAAACATGCAGCATCAGCAAGCATTGTCGAAATGGATTTGCCGTGGCAACATGTAAAAGGTTTCGTCGTAATCAACACAATGTTGATAACTCTACCTTTTCGCTACAAGCCTAGCTTAGTACGATGGTATGTTGCCATCCATGTATGTCTTCTTTGAAGACTTATTTAGTACCAATAGGCACGATGCCTTGCGGTACATCAACTAGTGTCTAAACATAGTTGGTATACATGGAATCCACTTCGGAATTTATGGCACTTTGCCATAATAGGGAGTCGATACCTTGTATCACTTCCTCATACGTAGTCAGTTGATTTTCCTCAATAAGATAGACATTTTTATGAGGTGAGATCAGAAACCATACCTCCAGGTTGTTTTCTGATTCTCTCCGACATACGTGGTTCTTATATATTCGAAGATTATTGGAATAGTTTCACCATTGATGAACTATTTGTGTTCCATTAGGACTCGGTGCCAAGAATAGTATTACTCCGATTTTCATCGAGTTTTACTATCCTCCCATTTACCATTTCATATAGGTATTCCTCTTAGGAAAACCGCATGGCGAGCAACAATTACATTATTCTTTTGTGAGTTGTATAAGTACTGTACTTAGGTATCCCTAGGATAACCTACAACTTTGGCACTTATCCGATTTGGGTTTTAGTTTGGTATCATCCAAACATATGCCTAGCATACCCAAATATTCAGGAATGAGAAACCTGGTTTCTTTCCTGTTCATATCTAATATGTTATCTGTCAACCAGATATTTATGGAACCTTATTCAAAATAAGTTCTGCACTGTTTAGCGTATCCGTTGAAGGAAATGGTAGCTCAGAGCGACTCATGATTAACCTTATCATGTCCAACAAAATTCGGTTTATCTTGTCGGACACACCGTCAAATTGACGTGTTCCGGGAGGAGTCCTCATTGAAAGAATATTATACTTTTTCAAGTATATGAGAAACTTATTGCTTAAGTATTTTCATCATGGTCAAACCGTGATGGTTTAATACTTTACCCGATCTGTTTCTCTATTTCGTGTCGAAACTTTAAAAGTTTCCGATTTGTGTTTCAAAAGAAACATGTAACCATGACGCGATGCCACATCCGTGTATGGTCACGAAACATTCATATGTATCTCTAGCCTAGCTAGACATGGGCCCACTTACGTCACTATGACCGAGGGCTGGTAGATCGATGGCACTTGCACTTTTACCAAGTAAAGGTGTTTTAGGCACTTTGCCCAATAAACTAGATTTGTAGACTTTATTTGAATATAATCAAATTAGTCTTAGTACCCACTCTTCGAAAGTTTGGATATACGAGTCTTGTTTAATTGTGTCCTAGACAACAATGCCACATTCAAGTTTCAACCTGATCAAATCAGTTTGAGCTATTTGTTTGTCATGTTATACGTGTGAGATTTATTTATATTCTAAATATAAATTCTGTTATTCACATCTAATGTGTTTATCTCAATATCATCTTTATATAATAAAACACTTTAGTGTTCTAGAATATAAAGGTATATCCGCAACGGATTATACACTGATATATAGATAATGTTTCTAGTAAAACTAGTTACATTATAACAGTTTCCTAATTTACGTACATACACAAAGGGTTAGTTCCTAAACTTAGGTATCTACAGTTAAAAAAAGCGACTTTCGTCCCGTTTTCAATTCGTAGATTAATCTCAATAGAAGTCAGTATCCTGCTCATAGCAGATTCTGAACATCAGTACATATTTATGTACCACACTAAGTATCTAAAATCCAATTTTAATACTAGTTGTGAACATATTTATGACAAACATATTTGAAGTGGAGCCTTGCTCGTTTTCAATTCCTTCTTGGGATATGTCCTTTTATCTTCCCAGAATATTATAATGATTTTGCCTTTGCCATTTTCACATTCCAGAAGCCTTTGGCCAAGCCTTGGCCTTTTGGAATATCGAATAATGCACCTTGCGCTACTTGCATTATTACAAACTTTGGCTTTGTCTCCTTGAGTATAGCCATTAACTCTCCAAGAGTTTACTATTGCAATAAAAGTACTTCTAAGATCTAATCTATGAAGATCCTTAATTTCATTATCATACTTAGGGTCTCTTCTTAGTTCTGATAAAGAAATTAAGGAGTCTATGACAAGAATAATGCATTAAGCACTAAAGTTATCATTACATGAATATTCCAAATATCATGTTCCACTTATTTGCTTAACTTCAGGCTTAGGCCTAATATGTTATTTTATCAAATAAAGTAACTTATTAGTTTCCAGGACCATCCTGAAATTTATTCCCAATTTGAAAATTAAAGTCGTTTAAATACATTTTCACCCAGGATTATGTTTAAACACTAATCTTTCAATAATATATTGACTCTAATAGTCCAACTATTTAATCAACGATTGTGGTACTATATATTATAATGATTATTATAGTCCAACTATACAATCAAATATAATTAAAATTAATTAACCTCAATTATATTGATACTATAGTCCAACTATAAAATCAACTATTAATTGAAATTAATTAATTCAAATATATTGATTACTATAATCCAATTATATAATCAACTATAATACAGTCCAATTGTTTTTATTAAAACAACAATTTAAATATTAGTCCAACTAACATTTAATTAACGACGAAATAATTTGTGATTGAGCGCGTATGGCAAGTTACTAAACGAATATTGCAAATTTAAACTCGCCTCCCACTATTTTTCGGCGAGCCTCTAACCCTCTGTCGAGTACTCGGGAAACCGTGTTTCCTAGTGGGCTAGGATCCCGTTAAATATCACACAATCTTGACTTTGGCCAACAAATTGTATGATAATTAACTAGGTAGATCTCTAAGATCGATTGGATCCAATCCAATTCCTAGATTCGGTAGGGGCACATCCAAGTCCGAAACATATATCTTATAATATGCCAATAAATCCAATTATTGCCTAACCTTTTTCCTCAAAATCAACTAAGCCTTGGCTTTGGCACAACAAACTTAGTGATCCCAGTTAAGCGCGACCCATTGACCATAGAA
>SKCR01004635.1:0-26291 GCA_019454045.1 Zanthoxylum bungeanum | reverse complement strand
AGAAACCCATACCCCAGGTTGTTTTCTGACTCTTTATCCTACCTACGTGGTTCTTGTGTATTCGAAGATTAATGGTAATAGTTTCATCATCCCTTGATGAACTATTCATGTTCCATTAAGATTCGGTGCCTTTGAATAGTATTACTCCGATTTTCATCGAGTTATACTATCCTCCCACTTACCACTGCATATCGGTATTCCTCTCAGGAAAACCGCATGGTGAACAAAAATCTAATTGTTCTCACGTGAGGTGTATAAGTACAATACTTATGGTATCCCTAGGATGACCTACATTTGGCACTTATCCTATTTGGGTTTTAGTTTGGTATCATCCAAACATATGCCTAGCATTCCCAAATATTAGGGATGAGAAAACCCGTTTCTTTCCCGTTCTTCTTTCCCGTTCATATCTAATATGATATATGTCAAACAGATTTGTTATGGAACCTTATTCAAAATAAGTTCTTGCACTGTTTAAAGCTTATCCATTGAAGGAAATGGTAGCTCAGAGCGACCTCGTGATTAACCTTATCATGTCTAACAAAATTCGGTTAATCTGTTCGGACACACCATCAAACTGACGTGTTCCGGGAGGAGTCCTTATTTGAAAGAATATTATACTCTTTCAAATATACTAGAAACTTTATTGTTTAAGTATTATTCATTACGGTCTTACCGTGACGGTTTAATACTTTAGCCGATCTGTTTGTCTATTTCGTGTCGAAACTGTGAAGTTTCTGATTTGTGTTCTTCAAAAGAAACACATAACCATACGCGATGCCACAATCCGTAAAGGTCACGAAATATTCATATCCATATCTAGCCTAGCTAGACATGGGCCCACTTACTTCTTCACTATGAAGTAGGGCTAACAGATCGTGGCATTTACACTTTAACAAGTAAATATGTTTTAAGAGGCACTTTGCCCAAATAGACTAGATTCCGTAGACTTTAATTTGAATGGATCAAATCAGTCTGGTAATCCTCCGCTCTTCAAAAGTGCGGATATACGATTCTTGTGTTATCAGTGTCCCTGACAACTATGCCACAATTAATTTTCTCAACTGATCAAATCAGTTTGAGCTATTATTTGTCATGTTATATATTTGAGATATTATTTATATTCAAAATATAAATCCTGGTTATTCACATCTAATGTGTTTATCTCAATATCATCTTTTATAATGAAACACTTTAGTGTTCTAGAATATAAAGGTACACCCGCAGCGGGTTTATACGCGATATAGAGATAATGTTTCTAGTCAAACTAGCTACATTATACAGTTTCTAAATTTAAGTACTAACCCGAAGGTAGTTCCTAAATTCAGATATCTACGGTTAAAACAACGACGTTCGTCCCGTTTTCAATTCGCAGATAAATCTCAATTGAAGTCAGTATCCTGTTCAAAAAAGATTCTGAACATCAATATATATATTTTATGTACCACACTAAGTATCTAAAATCTAATTTTAATACTACTGTGAACATAATTATGACAAACATAATAGATTAAGCACTTAAGTTATCATTACATGATCTTCCAAAGATTATGCTCACTATTGGCTTAACTCTGGGCTTAAGCATAATACGTTATTTTATCAAATAAATAACTTATTATTTTTCCAGGACCATCCTGAAATTTATTCCCAATTGAAAATTAAAGTCGTTTAAAATACATTTTCACCCAGGATTATGTCTTAAAACACTAATCTTTCATTTTTTATATCTTGATTCTAATAGTCCAACTATTTAATCAACGATTTGTGGTACTATTTTATTAAATGATTATAATAGTCAACTATATATCAAATATAATCTAAATTAATTAACCTCAATTACATTGATTACTATAGTCCAACTACAAATCAACTGTAAACTGAAATTAATTAATTTAATTCAAATATATTGATTAATATAATCCAATTATATATAATCAAATATAATACAGTCCAACTGATTATTAAAACAACAATTTAAATATTAGTCCAACTAACATTTAATCTAAACGACGAAATAATTTGAATGAGCACGTATGGCGAGTAATTGAACGAGTATTGCAAATTCAATTCTTGCCTCCCACTATTTTTTTTGGCGAGCCTCTAACCCTCTGTCGATACTCGGGAACCGTGTTTCCTAGTGGGCTAGGATCCGTTAAATATCACACAATCTTGACTTTGGCCAACAAATTGTATGATAATTAACTAGGTAGATCTCGAAGATCAATTGGATCTCATCCAATTCCTAGATCTAGTAGGCGATATCCAAATCCTAAACATATATCTTATATATGCCAATACATCCAATGTATTACCTAACCTTTTTCCTGTGAATCAAACTAGGCCTTGGCTTTGGCACAACAAACCTAGTGATCCCAGTCAAGCGGACCCATTGACCATGGAAGCTTCGTAATCAATGTCGATGGACAAGAAGTGGTCTTGACTTTGGCCAACAACCACAACTTGGACATGACACCAATATAGAACAAAGCCTCGTGATTCAAACACATCTTCGACGGACAAGGGCTTGACTTTGGCCAAGGAGCACAACGAGGATCTAACCCATCATGAGCAGGGAGGACCTCTACACTTGCATACATACGCATCGCATGCACACGTCTTTATTCTGTTGTTTTGTATTCGCAGGTTTCAAAGAAAAAAAAAAAGAAAGCGGCAAAGGTAAGCCAACCAGAAGCAACAATAGTGTTATCAGTTTCAAGAATGAATCGGTATTAGTTTCGAGAAGAAATCCTAGGGTTGAGGCCCATCAATGTCGGGAATGGACTCCAGGGGGCGAAGCCCATGTTTTCAGCAGTTGAAAGGAAGAATTCCATGGAGAGAAGTCTTTGATAGTTAGACATATGTCCAGTGATGACATTGTTTGCTGTAGGGAGAAACCTTAGAAGCAAGAAGTATAAGATGTGCTCTCATCCGGTATTCTGAATGGATTGATCTCGGCTAGACTTATGAGCAATGGATCACGGGATCTCAACAGTAGAAGCCTAAGTGGTTGGCATGATGACTAGTCGAAGAGATGGTGGATCAATGAATGACTGTTTGCCTGGATGTCCATCCTGGTTTACTTATGCTACGATATATGATATGGTCAGAAAACAAAAAAAAAAAAAGTCCGGCAATGAAAAAAAAAAATTTGACCACCTATAACCGATAAGCGTGAAGCTACCCATGAGCGAGTATTCGGACCATATGAGGAGAAATGCTACCTTAAAGGGTAGGTGTGTCAAAAAAAAAAAGAAAGAAATTTCAAATGAAAAGAAAGAAAAGAAAAAGACAAAAGAAAAAACAAAAGAAGACCATATCATGTTAAGTATGCCGAGTAATCACAGAGAGTGATCAAGACATCTAGATTGGTTAGACCCATTGGTCCGATTCTCCGAGAAGAAATCATCGAGTTGGCTTATTTAAGGACTAAGCTGTGAAAGAGCCTTGGCACACACACACTAGGAGTCTAGTTCAGATCACCTATTCAGACGACCAGAATTGAGTTATATCGAGTACTTTGAAGGTTCTCAGGTTTCGACGCGAAGCATTCCGTTGAGGACAAAAATATGTCCAGCTATCAAGATTATCTCATGAGAGGCAGTATGGTATCACAATCATCGTGATCAGTATTAGTTTGGACGGGTAATGGCACTCTGGGAACAAGACCCTCAGCACAAAACAGGAACAAGACCTATAATTCATGGAACAAGACCCTCAACTCAAATTGGGAACAAGACCCACGAGAACAAGACCCACAATTCAGGGAACAGACCCTCAACTCAAATTGGGAACAAGACCCACAATTCAGGGAATAAGACCCTCATTCAAATCGGGAACAAGACCTACTACGGGAACAAGACCCATAACTCAGGGAACAAAGACCCTCAAACACAATTCAGGGAACAAGACCCACAACTCAGGGAACAATACCCCCTCACACAATTCAGGGAACAAGACCCTCAGCTCAAAACGGGAACAAGAACTACGGGAACAAGACCCACAACTCAACAAATTGGGAACGAGACCCCACATTCAGGGAACAAGACCCTCAACACAATTCAGGAACAAGACCCTCAGCTCAAAATGGGAACAGACCCACGGGAACCAGACCCCACACTCAACAAATCGGGAACAAGACCCGCAATTCAGGGAACAGACCAAGAAAATTATCCACAACGCAATTGAGGGAACAAGACCGTTATCCTCAACTCAAATTGGAACAAGACCCACGAAACAACAACAAACACAACTCAATCAATTCGGGAATAAGACCCACTCGATGGTCCGAGAACGGACCACTCTCATCCACTCAGTTTCAAAGCAAGGCAAGTCAAGCACGCAGCTGGCGACCAGGTAAGTAAAAATGCATTGCACGAACTTTTGATAGGATTGTCACTGTCACACACACTGTACAGATCCCATCAAAGTGGGGGCGACTGTAGGCACTCTGCATTTTTTGCATATAAGTCCCGATGATGAGCCTCCAGCGGAGGCACTACCTTTTTAATGTCGTGGAGTCACGAGAAACGGACGTCAGAAGAGAATAATTAAGAATTAATTTTTTGTTGGATTTGATTCGCTCGTTTAGCTTCGGGTTTGCTTGTTGGACCTCCGTTTCAAAAACACTTCATAGGCCTAAACACCAAAGCCCACCCCTAAAGCTCACCTAGACCCCCAAAGCCCACACCCAAAAACCTATGAAACCAAACCAAATCACATACCAAGCCCACCAATGCTAAAGCCCACCGCCCAACACACCCATTTTACCCCTCCATCCACTATTCAAACAAGAATTAACCCTTCCACCAAACTTACCCCACACCTTGACCTCATTTTTACCTTGGCCTCCATTTTCCATAAAATTTCCAAGCCATTAATTAAGCAAACCCTACACCATTTAATCTAGCCCCCACGCCCATGACCAAAATACACCATCTTTCCTTCATTTCAACAAAGTAAATTACCTTAATTAAATACCTTTCAACATCATTTGCCAACCCAATTAATGCTCTCTCCCATTTGCCTATATAAACAACCACTCATTCACACAAATGGATATCATACACTTAGTACTTTGAAAGCACTTCTATAGCACACAAAAACCTCTCCTCTCAAGCCTTCAAACACGCCCAAGTGGCCTCACAAAGACAGCCTCCAAACACGCCCAAACACTCATGCCAAACAGCATCATTGCTCACGCCTACTAACCCTCATCCACCCCCCTCCATTCTGCCTTCATTGTTCACGGCAAACTGCATCCAGTTCAGCCACCCTGTTGTTCAAGAAAATTGCACCCATTCAAGCCCCCCTATAACTCACGCAACTGCATCCAGTTCAGCCCCCTATAACTCACACGCAAGTACTCATCCAGACCAGCAGCCATCAAACACGCCTAAAACTGCCCCATATAGCCAGTGATACACACCTAAATTTTGCTTCCAAATCAGCCCTCATTCGGCCTCTATTCTTCACGCCAAACTGCCCTATTATAGCCCTGAAGTTCACGCCCAAAACAGTCCAGAAACACCCCCAGACAGTCCCCAAAAACTGCACAAATCGCCTTCAAATTCGCCCAAAGAACAGCAGCCCACTGCCCTCAAAAATCACCAAAACAGTCCCTAATTCACTACAAACCAGTGAGCTAAGTGTGGGTGACTTGAATCGCAGCGAAATGAAGTGGAAACAACGGAAAAAAGAGCAAAAAAGCAAAGGAAAACGTCGAACCAGCCAACCGGAGGATTCACGGAATCTTAGCCCTTCCGACGGCCATATAACGCACTTCCGAAAGATGACACAAAAGGTTAGACCTGAGGGCACATGATATTTATTTTCTTCGCATGATTTAGTGAATTAGAAGACATGCAATTTATTTTTCTCGCATGAAATAATGACTTAGGAAACATGTTATTTATGCCATTTAGCATGAATAATTAGTGTAGCATGTTATTTATTTATTTTATATAAATTAGTAATTTAGAAAGTATGTAACTTACTCTGTTTAGCATGAATATTAATAATTATTGTATGATGTGATTCGGATGAGTGAAATGTGTGTTTCCTCTCGTGGTATATTGGATGGAAACTCGGACATAATTCCATAGCCGAATCCGAATGGACGGTATTATAGTTTGCACTCGGGTAAATGCCCCGTACCGTGACTCGAAGGATTCACATATTTCATTTCATCCAACTTGTATTTGAGCATGATTAGGCCATTAGAATGTTGTTTTTATGTTTGCATGACTTAATTACTTTATTTCGCAATAGGAGTTTGATTTACGTTATGCCTATCATATTTTTTTAATATGATTTTGTGTGATGCCGAATGTTTGTCGTAATGAAAGTTTACTTTTGAAGCATCAAACCTAGATTTAGGCTTTATAAGAATTTAGACTACTTTGACCAATATGATATGTTGAGTAGACTTGGTTAATATGCACAAACCATTCATTACAAACGACATAAGTAAGGGACCATCCGAACCCAATGGTTTGAGGTCTTTTCCCTTGCGAGGGTGAGTGCGGCCTTAAATCATTTCCCGGTTCACACGGGGGTGGCAACTCATTTGTTCTCCGGTTTAGTCCCCCGTGGGCTACTCCGTACTCCCAACTAGGCCCTGAGTCTAGAACAACATGCGTCGCCCAATTTCTGTGTCCTACAATATGACTCGCACTTTATTAATCTGGAATTAATTAAAGAGAGAGAAAATTAATCTGGGATTAATTACGGAGATATTTTATCTGGGATAAAATATTATTTAAGAGAGAGAATGATTAATTTGGAATTAATCGATAAAATTATATATTCGATATATTACACGAAATTGGATTTCGACGCGGAATTAAATTAGATTTTAATTCGGGCGAACGAGTTAATTTAGAATTAATTCGCTAGCGACGTGAATAGTAATTTTTCTAGGCATAATTATTTAAATAAATTTGATTTAATTACGTCGCAACGGAAAATTTTCTAATTCGAAATTAGCGAACCCGAGCCCGGGAGTGTTTGCGGGCCCACTCGAGTGGGGCCCACAAGTCACACCAAGCGTCAAATCACTAGTCAATCAATTGATGTGATGTCTAGTCACTTTGAGTGATGTGATAACTTGTGACTTGTGATTGATGGTGGTAGTTAGATAGCTTTAATGCTTGTACCATTTTTGTAATTCAAATTTGGTATATCATTAATTGATTTTGGAAAATCAATTAAGTGTATTAGATACACAACACAACTTCTCTTTCTTCTCTTCTCACCTCACGGCCAAGGGCCAATTTCTTTCTTTTGGTTCTCCTTTTGCCGAGAATAAGATGAAATGAATGGAAAATTTATGGCAAATCTATCCAATGCTAGCACATGAAGAGTCATCCAAGGTGATAGGGAAACCCACCCATGGGCATGGAATCACCATTTGCAAAGCTTGGAGCTTGGAGCATCAATGGAGGGCATGACCGAAAATGGAGGAGGACAAAAATAGTCCATTGCCGAGAGCTCAAGGAAGGGAGAAAAGTTTTGTCGTTCCTCGCATCGCATAACCGATCAATATAAGTATGATCCGACATACCTCTTTGAGTATTCACACATGATTTCTTGCTTGAATTGATCCCGGGACTATAGTAGAAACCCAACAATGGTATCAGAGCCATTTTGAGCATGAATTTGATTAGGGTAAAATTTGGGTAAATTGGATTTGAGCATGTTTGAGTGAAATTACTTGTTTGAGCATGCTTGTATATGAATGACTTGGAGTTATTTGTGATCAATTTTGTGAACATTGGATTGGATCAGATTTTCCCCAAAATTATGGCTTGGCCGAAAGTTTGAGCTTACCCTATGTCATGGTGATTTTTGATTTTGATCATTGGATGAGTTGAAATCATTTGGGAAATGTTGATTTGAGATTTAATTGGATTGAATTTTGAATCGGACATGAAAATCCCTAATTATCGGGAATGATATAGCATGGAAAATGATTGATTTTTGATTCAAATGTGTTGGACATGTTTTGATGATAATGAGCATAATTAATTGTGTAAATCGATGTTTTGGAAATGTTAATTTGGATAATTAATTATGGCATACACTTTAGGTTAATTAAATTATGAAATTTGGAATTTTGGTAAATTAATTAATTGAGCCAAATTTGGAATTGGGCTTGTAAAGTTGTAATTGGGCTTAATGGGCTTGGTTGGGCTAAGTTTGGTTTAGGCTAATTGGTTGGATCCAATTGGGCCCAAAACCATATCCATAAAGTCCAAATATGACTTAATGGACCTTTAATTTTAATTGGGCCTAAATTGGTTTCTTGGCAAATAAGGGTGATTCCTTAAATGGGCTTTGGTATTTGGGTTTGACCCATATTGACCAAAAGTCCATGCCTAAGAAATTAATTGAAAGCCCATTGGACTTTAATTAAAGGCTTTGAGACCCATAATGATTATATTTGGAATCTAAGTCGTAAAGGCACATTATAAAGTGTAATATTTAATTTGAAATTAAATAATGAATTAGTATTAAATACAAATTGAATTGGATTTAATTTTGTAGTTTAATATAATTCGTGAATTCGTACTTTGAACATTAGATGGTCATTAATTTCAGATTAATTAATTGGATTAGATTGATTGATAACATGCTTGTGTGAATACATGGATGCGATGTATTAATAATGCATATCGGATGGATATTATATGGGTGGGGGCAATTTTGGAAATTATTGTAATAAATTTAGAATTTATTAATTGGACCTGCGTGTCCAGCCTATTACCTCTTGACTCTTTGTATTTCTCTCCTCACCTATTCCTCTCAATTTAAATGAGGTTTCTTTAGAAGTGTTATGTAATTGGGTAGAAGTAATACTTGTGCTAGCGGGAGAGATGAAAATGAGAGATTTGTTCTAGGAACAATGTGTTAAGTATCTATCAGCATATCATTATTATATTTACTTACGCACCTTATTATGTGTTTAGAATGCATGTTTAAGGGTGTATGATGATGAGACCTTAACAAAGATAATAAATTGGTTGCCAATTTACGCGAAAAACCCTTAACACATATTAAGCGTTTTTCCTTCCATTGAGTGATTCTTACTCAAGATCCAAGATTGGCACTGGTTTGTTGGCCAAAGTCAAGACCTTTGTCCGTCGCGGATGTGTTTGAATCATGAAGGCTTTGTTCCATATCAGTGTCTTGTCCAAGTTGTGATTATTTGGCCAAATTCAAGATCACTTCTTGTCCATCGACATCGATTGCGAAGCTTTCCATAGTCAATGGGTTCCGCTTAACTGGGATCATTAAGTTTATTGTGCCAAAGCCAAGGCTTAATTGATTCAGAGGAAAAATGTTAGGGAATATATTGGATATATTGGCATATATAGGATATATGTTTCGGACTTGGATGTCCACCTACTGGATCTAGGAATTGGATGGGATCCAATTGATCTTAGAGATCTACCTAGTTAATTATCATACAATTATTGGCCAAAGTCAAGATTGTGAGTTATTTAACGGGATCCTAGCCCACTAGGAAACAAGGTTTCCCGAGTACTCCACAGAGGGTTGGAGGCTCGCCGAAAAATAGTGGGAGACAAGTATTAAATTTGCAATATTTGTTTAGTTAGTTGCCATACGCGCTCATTCAATTTTTCGTCAATAAATTAATATATTAGTTGGACTAATATTTAATTGTTGTTTTAATTAAACAGTTGGACTGTATTCAAACTACTTCAATTAATGTTTGATTTTATAATTGGATTATAGTAATCAATATAATTGAATTTAACTAATCAAATTATAGTTGATTATATAGTTAGACTATAGTAATCATTATAATCAATAGTACCTAAAATTGTTGATTCGATAGTTGGACTATTGGAATTAAGATAATTGAAAGATTAGTGTTTAAAACATAATCCTGGGTGAAAATGTCATTAAACGACTTTAAATTTCAAATTGGGAATAAAACCTCAGGATAGTACTGGGAACTGAGAAGTTATTCTATTTGATAGAATAACATCTTGGGTCTAAGCCCGGAGTTGAGCAAATAGTAGAACATGATATTTGGAATATTCATGTGATGATAACTTTAGTGCTTAATCTGTTATACTTGCTGCAAAGACTCCTTAATTTCTTAGTCAAAACCAAGGATAAGATCCTTATAGTATGATATTGAAATTGAATGAACTTCATAGATCTATCCTTAGATCTTAGAAGTACAAATTGCAATAGAAAACTCTTGGAGAGTTAATGGCTATACTCAAGGAGACAAAGCCAGAGTTTGTAATTAGGCAAGAAGCGCAAGGCGCATCTTATTTCAACATTCTAGATGGCCAAGGTTTGGCCGAAGGCTTCTGGGGTGTGGAAAAGGGGCAAAGGCAAAATCATCAGTCTTCTGGGAAGACAAAGGACATATCCCAAGATGTCTGCCTAAACTGTGGCAAACGGGGTCACTAGAAGCGTGACTGCCGTATGGACAAGGTAGACATTAAGGAATTGAAGACGGGCAAGACTCCGACATCAAATATGTTTGTCATAAACATGTTCACTACTAGTATTAAAATTGGATTTTAGATACTGGATGTGGTACATAAATATGTAATGGTGTGCATAATCTGCTCATTAGCAAGATACTGACTTCAGTTGAGATTTATCTACGAATCGGAAACGGGACGACAGTCACTGTTTTAACCGTATAAACCTAAGTTTGGGAACTACCCTTTGGGTGTGTACTTAAATTAGGAAACTGTTACAATGTAACTAGTTTGACTAGAAACATTATCTCTATATCAGGGTTTAACCCGTTACGGGTATACCTTTATATTCTAAAACACTAAAGTGTTTTATTTTATAAAGATGATATTGAGATAAACACATTAGATGTGAATAACAGTATTTATATTTTGAATATAAATGAATCTCAAATATATGACATGACAAACAAATAGCTCAAATTGATTTAATCAGTTGAGACTTATCTGTGGCATTGTTGTCTGTGACACAATTAAACATGACTCGTATATCCACACTTTTAAAGAGTGGATACTAGGACAGATTTGATTCTTTTCAAATGATGTCTACGAATCTAGTTTATTAGGCAAATTGCATAAAACACCTTTTACTTGGTAAAAGTGCAAGTGCCACCGATCTGTTAGCCCTCGTTCATAGTGACGTAAGTGGACCCATATCTAGCTAGGCTAGAGGTGGATATGAATACTTCGTAACCTTTACGGATGTGGCATCATGTTATGGTTATGTGTTTCTTCTGAAATACGAATCGGAAACTTTTGATAAATTCAAAGAGTTTCGGCACGAAGTAGACAAACAGATTGGCTAAAGTATTAAAACCATCACGGTTAGACCATGGTGGAAAATACTTAAGCAATAATTTTCTCAAATACTTGAAAGAGTATAGTATTCTTTCAATGAGGACTCCTCCCGGAACACGTCAGTTTGACGGTGTGTCTGAACGGAGAAATCGAATTTTGTTGGACATGAAGTCCTTAATGGAACAAAAATAGTTCATCAATGATGAAACTATACCATAATCTTCGAATACACAAGAACCGCGCTAGTCGAAGAGAGTCAGAAAACAACCTGAGAGGTATGGGTTTCTGATCTCGCCTCATAAAGATGTTAATCTTATTGAGGAATACAAACTGACTACGTATGAGGAAGTGATATAAGGTATCGACTCCCTATTATGGCAAAGTGCCATGAAGTCCGAAATGGATTCCTTGTATACCAACCAAGTTTAGATACTAGTTGTTGTACCGGAAGGCATTGTGCCTATTGGTACTAAATAAGTCTTCAAGGAAGACACACATGGAAGGCAACATACCAACGTACTAAGCTGGGCTCGTAGCGAAAATGCATCGTTATCAACATTATGTCGATTACGACGAAACCTTTTAACCATTTCCATGGTTAAATCCATTTGGATAATGCTTGCTGATGCTGCATATTTCATTTATGAAATATGGCACCTGAACGTCAAAATCATTTTCCTTAAACTGAAACCTTTTGGAGGATGTTTACAACATCCTGACGGTTTTGTTGAAATAAGTAAACAAGGTTTGCAAGTTAATTCGATCAATGGATGGATTGAAGCAAGCATTACGTTCTTGGAATTATCATTTTAATGTAATCGTAATGGTATATGATTTAATTCAAAACGAAAATGATTCTTGTGTATATAAGAAGGTTAGTGGGAGCGCACTGACAATGAATTTCCTAAGTAATGATGACATATCATTTCTTGGAAATGATATTCCCATAATACAATCGGTGAAAGCTTGGCTTTCATGAAAATTCTCCGTAGAATTCTTGGGAGAGACAACCTTTATTCTAGGAATAAAGATCTACTGGGTTAGATCTAAAAGTTGTTGATACTCTCTGACAACTCGTATATTGAAATAAATGTAAGCGACCTGGTGTCTCATACGCTTTGAGCATATGGAGTCACAATCAGGCCAATCCAAGTGATAGTCACTGGATTGATATTAAGAACATCCTTTAGTATCTTAGATTAACTAAGGATACTTTCTTATGCTATGGAGAATGAGAACTTTAAGTGACTGGGTTCGTTGCTGCAAGTTTCCTAACTGATAAAAATGACTATATGTCGTAACAAAGGTACTATACAAGTTTGAATAACAAAATAGTGAGCTGGAAATCTTCCTAGCAAGATACTGTTACCGAATAAACAACAAAAGTGGATTATTGCTGCAGCTGAGGCAACAATAGAAGCCTTTTGGATCGATACTAATCCTAGTTAGATTAGGAATAGTTCTGTTAGCAGCTGAGCTAGGCTACAACACAGGCTAAAGAATTAATGGTCTCATCAATGATCCACATATATACTTCAAATATTCATCTGATTCGTTCGGATCATACATCGTGGCAATGTGATTAATGAACAAATCGCATCAGATGATAACCATACAAATCCGCTGACGAAAGCCTTTCCTCAGGAGAAATTTGAGCGAACCGTACATAGTTCAGGTGTAGGACACTTGAGTGATTGGCTATAGGCCAATTGGGAGATTGTTGGACAATTATGACCCATAGCATCACTATTTGTACAGATCATGGTGTTGTTGTACAAATTAACTATGTGACAAAGGAAATTGCCTTTTTATCATTTGTAATTAGATTACCAAGATGTATAAATGATAGAAGGTCCATATGATTAGTTCCGGATTGAGATGATATGAGACAGTATCAATCCATGAAGGTTTTATCATTAAATATCCATAGTCAGAGTATTATCGAGATTGGACATCGATAATGCGTAAAAGACTAGTATTACAATTATGCGCGTTGTGGGAGCATAACATCATAGTTCTCATATATTGGGTATAGGATACTCATGCAAGTGTAATAGGAGGTTGTGTTTATCGATGGTACGGGAACAGCTTTGCTCTGGATAGACCCCTCGGAATTCCATTGGTAGTATGACTATGTGTCTATGGAAGTCCGAATCAGGGTAGGTGTATTTGGTCTTAACCTGAGACTTGCACTGCTAATACTTGCGACAATCAATATACTTTGGTTTTGGTCGTCCAGGGCTTTAATAGGTTCTGTGTATGCCTCTTCTGGGTATATTGGGAATTGTAGTGTATTGGGTGTGATGTTAAGAAGGAAGTATCAATCCAGTCATATTGGAGATGATGATCACGTAGGATACGAAACTTGTTCTCTTTTATGCTGCAGCTATCGGGATATAATGACTAGGTCATGTTTATCCGATTATAGAGACTAGTTACCAGAGATCCGATATGTTCTTCGTACGGGGCAGACACAATTCCAGCCCTAGGCCTTGCACGTGACATCCAATGGTGGATCGAAATGCGCAATATTATGTATACTACGCCTGATATAGATCACATATTCCTATAAGAATATTTTTGGAGAATTGGGTAGGCACGGTGCTTTGCTAGAAGCCAACCATATCTTGTAAATCGGTAAAAACATAGTACTAGATACGTACGTGTTCGGATAGTCCGACGATCGGATTTACTGCCAACATATCCGGGGATCTCATGGGTCGCTACCCGAAGATTCACCGATGACGTATAACTCACACTTTATTAATCTGGGATTAATTAAAGAGAGAGAAAATTAATCTTGGATTAATTACGGAGATATTTTATCTGGGATAAGATATTATTTAAGAGAGAGAACGATTAATTTGGAATTAATCAATAAAATAATATATTCGATATATTATACGAAATTGGATTTCGACGCGGATTTAAAATTAGATTTTAATTAGGACGAACGAGTTAATTTAGAATTAATACGCTAGCGACGTGAATAGTAATTTTGCTAGGCATAATTATTTAATTAAATTTGATTTAATTACGTCGCAACAGAAAATTTGTTAATTCGGAATTAGCGAACCCGAGCCCGGGAGTGTTTGCGGGCCCACTCGTATTTCGAATCGAGTGGTGCCCACAAGTCACATCAAGCGTCAATCACTAGTCAATCAATTGATGTGATGTCTAGTCACTTTGAGTGATGTGACAACTTGTCACTTGTGATTGATGGTGGTAGTTGGATAGCTTTAATGCTTGTACCATTTTTTTAATTCAAATTTGGTATATCATTAATTGATTTTGGAAAATCAATTAAGTGTATTAGATACACAAACCAACTAACACAACACAACTTCTCTTTCTTCTCTTCTCACCTCACGGCCAAGGGCCAATTTCTTTATTTTGGTTCTCCTTTTGTCGAGAATAAGATAAAGTGAATGGAAGATTTGTGGCAAATCTATCCAATGCTAGCACATGAAGAGTCATCCAAGGTGATAGGGAAACCCACCCATGGGCATGGAATCACCATTTGCAAAGCTTGGAGCTTGGAGCATCAATAGAGGGCATGACCGAAAATAGAGGAGGACAAAAACTGTCGATTGTCGAGAGCTCAAGGAAGGGAGAAAAGTTTTGTCGTTCCTCGTATCGTATAACCGATCAATGTAAGTATGATTCTGTCATACCTCTTTGAGTATTCACACATGATTTCTTGCTTGAATTGATCCCGGGACTATAGTAGAAACCCAACAAGAGCTTCTTCAATGGATGCCTTGATTCCAACATCTTTGTTGATTTCAGTACCGTTTTTTAAAATGATAGCATGACATTGCTCTTTTCCCATGTTCCTCGGATTTAGTTATGTGTTGCTGGGAAGATTTCCTGGCGGTATGTAACTCTGAGCATTGGCCTGTGCTTCAATAGAACCAGATTGACTTTGAATTAATGCTGCTTGGGATTGAAATTAAGCATCATACCTAGCTACTTGAGAGTCGTCTTTTGCTTCTATCTTTTTCAAATGGGTCAGCACTTCTGTTATTCCTGTTTCTTAGTCATACTCCTGGCTTTTGTTCTGTTGTTGGAATCCGGGTAGTGGATTGTTAATTTTCCCTGAATTATTGCTCCATGCGAAATTGGGATGATTCCTCCACCATGGGTTGTAGGTGTTGGAATATGGATTGTTCCCCTGTCTGTTGAAATTATTGACGTAATTCACCAGTTCTTTATGTTGGTTTGGCTCTAGTGCTCCTCCATATGGTGAACTTGTGGATCCACTATTACCTTGCATGTTAAGAGTTTCCAAGAATTTGCATATCTGATCCAGCTTGGCATTTACTGCTGTGTTGGCTCCAACATCATAAATTCCAGCAATTCTTTGGATCAAGCTCCTCTTTGTTGGCCACAATGAATTATTGTTAGCCATTTCTTCAATTAGGTCTCAGGTTTGATCTTCTCCTTTTGCCATCAAAGCTCCTCCAGCAGCAGCATTAATTATGGTTCTCATTATTCCAGAAAGTCTATTTTGCAATCTCATGGAGAGGACATTTCCGGAGTAAATCCTTGAACCTTTCCCAAGCTTCTCAAAGGGATTCTGAATCCTGTTGCACAAAGGATGTGATGTCATTCCTCAACTTTGTAGTTCTGGCATATGGAAGGTATTTTGCAAGGAATTTGGTGGCTAGAGTGTTCCAAGTTGTGATGGAACCTACTGGTAGTGAATGTAGCCAAGCTTTGGCTCTGTTTTTCAAGGAATATGGAAAAAATCGCAGTCTCATAGCTTCTTCAGCTGCTCGGTTGTAGTTGAAAGTACCGCAAACTTCCAGGAAGTTGCTGATGTGGGCATTAGGATCTTCAGTTGCATTCCCCCCAAACTGAAGAGATTGCTGAATCATCTGAAAGCATGTTTTGATGTCATAAGCATTTGCTGGTAAGGAAGTAAGTACAATACAAGAAATAAGTCCGTCAACCACCGGAATGGTTCTGTCTCAAATGGGAATTGGTGGTGCAACCTCTAAAGGTTCAGGTTCCATGTTGATTAGTGCTTCTTGGCCTTCTCGCTTTTCCCTTCTCAACTGTCTGATGGTTTTTTCAATCTCTGGGTCAAGCGGTCGGATTTCCAAGCTTCTGGTTCGTCTCATGTAGTTTCTGAGAACTTGAAACACAAGAAAACAAAATAATAAGAAAAAGAAAATTAGACACAAGTAAAGGTATCTAACCTCAAATCTAATAGTGAAAGATAAATAAGTCCCCGGCAACAGCGCCAAAAACTTGACCGGCGTAATCACACACGTATAACGCAAGCGCACGTATCGTTCAAGTAGTATAAAAAGTATCGATCCCACGAGGACTTAAAACCTTTTGTTATCAATTTATGAAGCTAAATGTGTACAAGTATCTAATGGATTGGTTGTTTGATTTGAAAGTGATTTTAAACTTAAAACAAGTAAATAAAATTGCTCGAAAATAGATCGAAGAAAATTCAATTTATAAAACTATCCAGGATTGTGAATCTTCCAATATCATTTAAAAGATGAGTGATTATTTTACGTTTGTGTAATATATTGGTTTACTAACCTGGAAAACGAAATTATGTAAAAGCATATTCCGATGGTCAGATACAAATACCCAATGTAACCCAATTAATCATATTCATATGTTAACCAAGTTATCTGAATTCATTAAGCTTAAGTTACAATTATGGCTACCCCTCCCGACAGGTATATTCCTATCCTGTAAGGAAATCTATTAAAGGGTTATCTATCCTCAATGAAGATCGTGGGCTATTGAGTCTAGGGTCTTAAACCTAAAATCCCTTTTCCAAGTTCATTTTAAGTTTACCGAATCAATCTTATTAATGGACAGTTAACAAGATGCATTAAGACTAAGGCTCAATAAATAAACTTTTATATTACCCAAACTGTAATTTAACCCCTTATAAACTGGTGATATTATACTTCATCACAACCCCAGATAACTGACTTAGTTAAGACACATATTTACGGGTAGTAAAAGCTTAAATAAAATAAAAGACATAAAGTAAATTACTGGGAATTAAATACTGAAAAGTAAATGACGGAAAGTAAATGTTGAAAATTAATTACTGAAAATTAAATGCTGAAAAGTAAATGCTGAAAAGTAAATTGCTGAAAAGTAAATAAAGTAAAAGTACAATAAAAGAAAATATTGAGGTAAAAGGATCCACTTTTATTACTTCTATTTTAGATATCTCCCTTAATATAATATATTAACTTTGCATGATAATTACTAACCAGCCATATAGGCGGTATCCAGATTAAGTCAAATTAATAATTAATTACCAACCGACCAATCAGGCGGTATCCAGTTTAGTCAGGTTAAAACCAAATTCAATATTTACCAACCGACCATAAGGCAGTATCCTCATTAAGTCACGTTTTAACTAGTTTATATATTATATTTAAGGGAGATTAATCTAAATATTAGTAATAAATGTTTTACCTTTTACCCCATCAAGGGAGTTACCTCATCATTACTGAAAAGTAAATTGCTGAAAAGTAAAGAAAGGAAAGTACTGTGCGTAAAAGTAAATTGCAGAAAGTAAAGACTGAAAAGTAAAGAATAGAAAGTGCGAAAGCTGAAATTAATTACTGAAAGCTGTAAATAAACAAGCAAGATACAATCTTCTTAGTTATTCTTAAGGAATTTCAAAGAAGAAAGTATGAATTTACAAATGAAATGGCTTGGTATTTATAGGCAAAATTTTGCCTCCACCAATCCATTATTGAATGCTCCGCCAAATCCATTATTAATTGCTCCACTAATTGCTCCACTAATTGCAATCATGTTTTGTGGGAGTTTGACTATTTTTATTGTTTATTTATTTATTTTTCTTTGAAAATGACTTTAATAATTACACATAACACAGTTCGGATAAAAACTCTAAACCTCTGAAGAACAAACAACAGAAACCTATAGTGCTAATGGGGCGCCACAAAGGATTAGCAGACCTTTGATAGGCCAAAACCAGTGAGAACAAATTTAGAGTTTCTCAAAGTTAATGAAATTGTTATAATTTTGTTGAAGAAGAGTTAATCAAAACAAAACCAAAAGTTAGCCTTTTATAAGGAGGCTTCAACCAAAAACCCAAACCTAAAAAAAATACAAAAGACGAAACTACCCACACTCCAACAGGCATGTATCCTAAAGCTAACCTACATTATCCCCACGTCCAAACCCTTGCACGCTTAACCTTATTCCCAAACATAAAATAATAATCTAAAATAATACGCTCAAACATAAATAAATGGCCGAATTAAAACAAATGTCAAGCCCAAAATAAAATAATAATAATTATCAAATAAGTATAATAAAGTAGGCTTAAGTATCTCATTACTCCACGGCTTGAATAATTTTCACCATAATGGGTTCATTCAGCTTCAAGCCCATACTCAATGTAGTTGAAGTGTAGGAATAGTCAGATATAATCTTCTGTATGAATCCATGTATTGCTTCCTGGATCTTCTTAGCTCGAGACCTCGTGATTGGACCTTCTAGAACTTGTACGGTGGTGGTCCATCCGTGTCCATCATAGGCTGCATCCTGGGCCTCATCATTCCCCCTATCCTCGAAAGGATTCGACCTCGAATATGCATCAAACAAAGAAAGGTCAGAAATATTAAATGGCATAGAAATATTATACTCACCTAGCAAATCCACTTTGTAGGCATTCTCTTTTATTTTTTCAAGAATCTGTAACTGGCCATCACCTCTGGGATGGAGTTTGGACTATCGTTGCTTTGAGAGTCGCTCCTTGGACATGTACACCCAACCCAATCACCTGGTTCGAATGAGACACAACGGCTACCCTTGTTGGCATATGAGGCATATTGTTCATTCTTCATCTCAATGCTTTTTCATGCTTTCTTATGTATGGACTGGACCAAATCGGCCTTGCGCTTACCATCCAGGCTAACCCTCTCATCAACGGGGCAGAGTGTTACATCACCCCCTTAAAATAGATTCGTCCTGAATCCTAATATGGGTGTTAAATGGGCGACTAAACTATCATGCATTTTCTGTTACCTAAGATGTTGTCATATACCTAAAACTGAGTAGCCTTCAAAAATGAAATCCTTAGTCATTAGGTCACGAGTTATTGCTGGCTACTAAATTTCTGAGAAATATATAGAACTATGCACATTGCTCATTGATAAGGGCATGAAAATGTACTTTGAACATCGCTAATTCAGATTAATTATCATGTATTTGATCTTAATTATAGTTTATTTTATGTTTTATTATTAGGAAGTAATGGACCATGAAGATTGGAGCAATTGTACTTGTTGTGGGACCTTACGGACGCATCGGAAGCATGGGGAAGAGCTAAAATGAAGAAAACACAAATCCAGAAAATTCAACTAGCGTTGCAACGTCGTTCCAGCATTGCCTCCATACTGAAATCCAGCAAGTTTGGCATCGCGGTGCCACTTGATAGAGCCGCAATCCCCGGAAGACCCTAGAAACTTAATTTAGTCGTGTTTGATGCGCACAATGACCCCGTGACATCCCTATATAAACCCAAGTTCATCCAAAACCCTAAAAAGAGGAGAAAAGCAGAGAGCAAATACACAACAAAAAGATTAAATCACATATTTGAGAGAGAGAACGAGGAAGCTTCATGCCAGAAAGGATGCTCCTCCAATCTATCAAGGCTATGTCTATCTTTTATATGGAGAACTAATCTCCTGGGCAAAGCTAAGGATGAACTCTTGTAATTAAGTTTTATATTTATGTTTTTGATTCCTGAATACTCTTCAACGTTTAATATGTTTGATAACTTGTTATTCTCTATTATCTTTTGACTTATGAATCCAGAGATTGTGTTTTACCAATTTGCATATAGGAATAGTCATGCTTCTTCTTTATGTGATTGGGGAACCCAGTTGTGACTGGTAATGTTGTTTTATGTGTTGATCTTCTGCTACAGTATTGCCTGAGGTTATATTGTTGACGTTAGATAGGTCATAACGATAACATGTGTGTTTGTTAACTTAAAGAAAACAATTCATCAATTACCTTAGAATTTAATATGTTTTGATTGAAATATCTTCCGATTGTTGGTTTGGGATGTGAAACCTTCAATTTAGTAATAACATGAATCATTACTGAATATAAAATTTGATACAAGAGGAATTCCCGACGCTGCTGCTGCTTTTCTCTACTGATAAATATTAAGTAATTCTCATAGTTTTATTTCACATTACCAATTAAACTCTTTTCTTTAATCAAGTTATTACTAACATTTCCATTAAGTGAATTAGTTCCTTGTAACCATCTCTTTGAGGAATCGACACCCCAACTATACTACGATAATTGTAAGTACTTTTTGGGAGAGTAATCACTCCTCAACCTAAAGTTACTCCGATTAGTTCCATATATAACGAATGTTACCATGAAGTCTTGATCTAGCTAGGGAAATGTAATCCGCCCCACTTCCTTTCCAACCCTTGGAAATCTTCACAATGACATAATAAATATATGAACCATTTAGATTTTTCCTTTTCATGACCTATGTATGATTCCTGCTAGCTAAATGTCATCCTACATTTGCTTCCTTTCATTATCCTTCTTTCATTTCCTCTAATACCAATCAATTCTTAATGACCTTTGTTTTAACTTTGAGCATACCTCGGGTTCTTTACCTTTTGTTGTAATGTAGTATCTTGAAAGATATCTCTAGTAAATAACATTGTATGTATTCAGTTAATTGCCAAGGTTTCTCTACTAATTTTTGAATCTACTGTGCAAACTTCGGTATTAGTTATAAACATCAATTATAGGAGAAACTACTGCATTACTAACTCCCTCAGAAGACTGCGTTACTTAAAATAGTTTCCTTGACCATACATAACCTCTAACTTATCTTACCTTATTCTTGGTTTCTGGTATCACGATACTTCTACTTGTAAGAGTTAGCTTCTTTTCCTTCTTTTTCATTGATAACTTCTAATATTCCAACAACAATATCATCATCAATCAACTCGCTCATATTCAATCATTGTTTCCTTCACACTATCTCATTACCTTATAAATTTAACACATTTCTTCTCTTTGAAATCACGTGCCCACCATTTTTTTACTGATGACACTTAAAACTTAACCTTGAAGCGTGTTTGTTACAAGAACTTAGTACGGTATTCATGGTTGTTTTGCTTATATTCTATCCTAGAAATGCTTAATTATGTTGTTCTCTTTCACGTAAACTATGGGCATCTTCCTTCTTAGTTTGCAGAGATCTTTCTACTAAAATCTATTACAGCCTCATTCCTTTTCCATCCGAAAATATATACCTTTGAAGCCTCTCTGTCGGTGTTTAATATTCTTTTATCACTTGTCAACTAATAAGACACTTCATTACTTATTATGCGGTAACCTCATTCGGGTGTACTATACCATGGTCACTCTAGGGTTATGGTTTGTTATTATCATGAATTTAGCTGAGAGGGAAACACGCTATCTGGAAAACCTGTTAACTATATTTTAAGTGAAATCTTACTGCTTTGGTCATTGGTAAACTATCATAACATCTACGGTTACCTGTCTGGCATACAACCTAAAATACCTGAGCTCTGAAGTATCCATAAAGTTATTAGACTGTTCTATCATGATTCACTGTCTGGTAAAACATCTGGGTATCTAGTCACCCTGGCCTTTATTCATGTGAAGCTTCTCTAAATTATTTAGAGTCATGTTTATCTTGTTCCTACATGGGTGCATCACATGAGGAAGCATACAGGTTTTACTATCTATTTTTCCTTCAAGTCTGTAACCGATGAATTTCGACCCTATTTTCACACATAGGAAGCTCACTATCATACCTCTATAGTCCTTCTCCTAGTGCACTTCTACTTCATTTCCTAAATGGAAAAAGTCTGGTACTCTAACTTCCTTAGTTATGTCTAACGTTGCAGGCTAGATTCGTACAAAAACATGTAGTACTGAACCTGAATCTTACTACTTATATACTTTTGCCACTATTTGACTAGTACTCTCTTATCCACTGTATCTCCTCGAAAATTCTTCTTCCGCCTTATTTCCTAGAGCCTCTTTCTTCTTTTTATGCTCTATATTGTATCCGAGGCCCTTGTGATTATATGCCTCAAATGCCTTATCCTAAGGGTAATGCCTTCGTTCTTTGGGACAAAATGACTCCGGCCGCGCCTTGAAGGTGTTACACTACATCTCAAGTCAACCTATTCTTGAGAACATCATCAAGACAGTGTTGTGGTCCATCTCTACTGGGCTATCTAACTAGGATTGAGAATGGGGTCGAGTAATTAAAGTCTATTTCAGGTTATCATGCAAAAGTACTAATATTAAAGGGTCACTTAATTTTTACATCTAGCCTCTCTTCTAGTTCTGCTCTTTATCGTTACCCGCACTATCATTTACTGGAAATTCTCTGAAACATGACTTACTCCAAGCTTACTGTACTCTTTCTTGGTTACCTATTTCTGATAGTTTCGTCTTACTCATATTAGTTTCCCTTTTTGGCTCGACGGAAAAATCTCGTAAAACATACATTTTATTCTTATGAATGTCATATGCTCTACCTTCTCCAAGTACTCGAATTCCATGAGTCCTTACTTCTTATAACACTTTAGGTTTGGTAACAAACTAAGATAACTTTGCTAAATTTGGCTAAACTTAAGATACATCTGAAACATTTCCACTATTCAGGAAATATAAGCTTACATGTCTCATATGGATTCTTATATATTTACTTGATCTAGCTAGGGTGTTGTCCATGGTGTAGAAGTTATGTTGGGTTACTAACTATACTCATTCAGTGTGATACTGAATTCCAAATTCTGGAGACGGATATGCGCATCTTATAGAGATTTGGGAAAATTGATTATGCTACTACTTGTTGAGGCTCTGCGGTAATTTAGGTGAGTGTCCAAATACTTAGTGGGGGGTTCGTACTGTAGTAGAGTAAATTTATTATATGTACTACTGAGGGTAATATAGGTCTTGTTATGGCTTGGGGTTACATAAATCTATCAACTATTATGTGGTTTCTGCTAGTGTTGTAATCTTCGAGCTGCGTTATCTACGTCGTGACCTATACTGGACTTCGTTGCCATTTCTTGCGTTTTCAACGTTTCTCATTTACCGGATCTGTTTCTAGGGGTTATACTGGTTACTACTATGGTTGGTTTATTCTGTGGACTTCTGTTGGTGCTGCAAGCTTCAGGATAGCTTGTCTACGTCATGTGCTACACTAGGCTTTCTTACTGATTTCTACAGTTTTGATGGATCTCTATCTGGTAGACTTATCTATTAAGGTTTTATATTTCTATTTCTTGGTATACTACGGTAGGTACTGGGTCTTCTTACAAATACCTTTATCTATTTCGGTCAATAAAGAATGGGTAGGGTCTAAATGTCGAATGTGTTTCAATATCTTTGTATTGGTGTCCTTTAGATAGGTAGGAGATGGACCCTGCTATGATATTTTCCTATCCAGTACCTCTACGGGCTCAGGCAATGGTCAAGTTACGATTTCACCTACTTTGGACTCCTTTGCTAAAATAACCAATTTTCTCATTCTTATGATATTGGTTTTACTAAGTCTTGATTTTATGCTAAGGTATTTGAAACCCTTAAATTCTTCTAGGTATCTGAAACCTATTAAGAATCTTCACAACTAGATCAGATTTCTTGCTTCTTTTACTTATTAACTACCTTTCATCCTTTGGAAAGCTTACTATACATACATAGATCTCAAAAATTCCTGGGTCTGCTCTATGGGATCATTTGAGGAGGGAAGAAACCTTACTTGAGTTTATATGTCATTCATATGTATATTTTTGCTGATTCTATTCTCTTTGCTACTACAAGCTCATGCATTTTCTCTACTAACAAATATATTTCTATTCAATTTATTACTCGACTTACTCTAAGTATAAACATCTTTCTTTGCTTTCTAGTTCCACACTTTTTTTCTAGCTTTCTCTCTTTTTAATCCTTCAAGTATATATTCTAGAAACCTTCACTAGTTTTTCTTATCACTTATATTGTCTAAACTTTGGGTGTCATCTTTGAATGGTTACAGAAGGATTCTGATATAATAAGGATTATAGTTTCAGATTATTGGAGGGATATTCAAATGATTCTCGGAAATCTTACTAACATTTTTATAGGGCTTGAGGACGTACTCAAGGAACGAATACTTGAGAGGTAGTGTCTCGCATAAAAGTACCTCAAGCATACTATGTATACAAGACCCCAGCACTTTACCCATTACATTCACTGACTTCTTAGACCATGCTCTGATACCAACTTTACAACATCACTCTCTTGGAGATGCTACCGGCAGGTGATAGGTTACCTATCACCCTTAGCCTCTAACAAACCGATTGACTATTTGAACTCTACTGCCTTTCTATTTGTTTGACAAACACGAATCACACACTTACACTAGAGGGCTACTTACCCAACTTAGTTTCATTTAGCAACCTTTGTTCTTTACAACCCTGAACTTGTTATGCTAAACTCTGATAACGTCGAATCTGATAACTTTAAGTAATGACTCTCATGTAATTTATACATGACTTGTACTTTAACTCTTACAACATTGACTTGAGTGATCCATATTGTTAGTATTCCTAGAACATGCCAATGATCTAATAAGCAAGAAAAGGTGTTCATAAATTCATTATAAGTTGCAGAATTACTTACATTGAATGGATTTGAGCTTTTAATATTTTGGGAGGAAGAAGATCTCCAAGATATTTCCTTTGTTGATTACAAGCTTGAGTTGGTTTCCAAGATCCTTCCTTTGATGATTCCAAGCTTTGAGTTGTTTGAATGAAGATCTCCAAGATCCTTCCTTTGATGATTCCAAGCTTTGAGTTGGTTTCCCTATCATCTTAGTTGATTCCATGAAGTGCTAGCTTTGTTGATTTTGCAACAAAATCAAAGAGAGGGAGGAGGAAGCTCACGCCCCTAGCAAGGATAAATTAGGGTTTCATTTGTTTCAAGTGTTGTATTACCCAAGTGAAGAGAGAGAGAAGGCTTTTGGTAAAATCCCTTTTACCCTTTTCACCTAAACTATGTGGTTGGGTAAATGGTTTTACCAAAACCATTACAAGGTGGTTGGATGGTTGGTGGCTTGGCATAAATTCCAACTACCCTCCCAACTACCACATGTGAAGTGGGCCCCACATTTGAATTCAAAATTCAAATGGATTCTACGAATGTTTTCCGCGGCTCGGATTCGTTTAATCCGATTAAACAAATTTTCGTCGCTAAATAATTAAATCTATTTTAATTAAATGACGACGCCTCGTAAATATATTACGAATGCCGTTTACGAATTAATTCTAAATTAATTCGTTCGCTCGTATTAAAGTCGAACTTTAATTTTGTAATGAAATCCAATTCATATTAATATATCCGATATATTAATTTTAACCCATACGAATAAATTAAATAGAAAAATCAAATTTAACTATTAAATTTATTCTACCGATTAATTCCAAATTAATCGCGTTCTCTCTTCCGAACACATTTAATCCCAGAAATTAAATAATACCTCAATTAATCCCAAATTACTTTTCTCCATCTTAATTAATCCCATATTAATTCTCTCTCTTAATTAATCTCAGATTAATTCTAATTCGAGTCAACTGTCATCGGTGAATCTTTGGGAAGTGACCGAAGAGATCCCTGGATATATTGGCAGTAAATACGGTCATCGGATTATCCGAATATGTGCGTACCTCGTACCACATGTTGGAAATAATTACCAAGCCCCAAGATCAACAAGAACAAGCAAAATATATAAATACATGAATGAATTAATTGAAGTATGGCGGAATCATACTCACAATACTTGAAAATGGATGCTAGATGATGCGAAATTCCTCCCTTGTGCAGTGATGCTCTCGGCCAAGAAGAAAAGAGAGACTCCAAGTCAAGTTTGATCCTTCCAAGCTC